>JAODJX010000403.1:32141-50814 GCA_026776945.1 Isichthys henryi
TTGAATACATGTTCTCTCTCCCAAGGACTAGCACCTCTCTGTCCCTGTAAAATATTCAAAGGAATGTGGTCTAAAAAACCCAGATCCACTTGCAGCATGAAGCTGCACAAATGGTCTCTCTCTGCATTTCTTTTAGTGTTTTTTGGTATAGATATCACCTGGAAGAAAATAGGACTGCCTAAATGAATGCTGAATCCCAGAACATGCAGTCCATCTGTTCTGGGACTGCTCCATAGCAAGCTGGAGTTTCTGTAAGCTCCTTTATTCTGCATGCCTTGGCCATTTTTACTTCCATTATCAATTTTGACAGCACCATGTCCCACGACACACATAACCTCCTGTAGCGCAATATGCAGTTTGCTTTATTTAAGTTTTGTCCAAAATGTTGACAATATACAGCATCATACTGTAAACAAAAATGCAATTAAAAATCTATTTTCAAGCAACAGAGAACAAATACAAACATTTGCAGACAATCATTATTTCCTATAATTTCACAGACCATCCATACCCACAAGAGCCGGGATAATGAGTTGTATTCAGTTTGTCTAATGGTTCTTGGCACTGTTTATGTTCCTGTAACATTCCCGTAACATCCTGTCTATCTTTCCATCCAATGTATTAGTGCTTTGTCTCCTAATTCACAGTATATTAAAATACAGTCCTATAAAAATATCTTTTGACTCTACATCAAATTTTCTAACAATTCATACATGAACTGTACATGAAAATAGATAAATATCCTTTTCACATGAAGTACAAAAGTCATAGAAAGTTTCTGTCTGCAGGATACATGAGTAGCTGGAGAATCATAATGTTATGTGGCAAGACAACGTCCCTCTGGTTGGCTGGATGAAGGCTGTACCGTGTCATGTGATCTGTTTGGCCCGCCTCTATCTGCGCCGACAGTCATTCTTGCTGCAGGTGGCTTGACGCTCTATGCGCCAGGTTCCTTCCTCATAGGTGCAGTAGCAGATTGTGCACTCATTCATCTTCACCTCCCGGCCTGCTGGGATCACTGCTGTGTCTGCAAAGCAGTTTGGCCCTGGAAAGATGAGGACAGGCTGTATTACCAGAACATCATACTTTCACACAGTGCTTTGGTGTCATTTTTGTAATTATGTGAGTGAGTGAAAGTAATTAATTATCGTTGTTGACACACCACAACAAAATGCATCCTCTGCATTTAACCCATATGTGACATAGCAGGTGGCAGCTATTATTCGGCACCCAGGGAGCAGCACTTGGGGACAGTACCTGGCTCAGAGTACTTCAGTGGTACCTGGTTTGTCATGTATTCAAACCAGCAACCTTCTGATCATAAGCACAATTCCTTTATCATTAGGCTACCACTGCCTAAGGCTAGAAAGCACGAACTCAGGGGCTGTAATTAAAAAGCAATGCATAAGCTAATCTTAAATGTTCTATTTTGTGTAAATCACCAAGGCAGATGACTATGTCTATGCACTTGAGTCTATCAGTATAGAATAATCGTGCCTGAACTGTTTACAATGGGTCTGGATGTATCTAAATGGGCCATGATGTGTCTATATTGGCACGATAAAGCGGTAGCAATACCACTTCTTGTCTGCCATGACTGCAGTATTTTTGAAACTCTGTCACAAAAATGGCTTCTAATCTATTGCGACACAGGAGTCCTCTCTAATCTATTGCGACACAGGAGTCCTCTCTAATCTATTGCGACACAGGAGTCCTCTCTAATCTATTGCGACACAGGAACCCTTTCCTATTCGCAGCATGTTGGGAACTGATATCTGAGGGAACTTCATATTGTAGTCACTTGCACACAAATGATTTAAGGCATGAAAAAATGAACTTCATTGTTTTTAAGGGGAAATTCTGGAAATCTCCATAATGGGTTTCTCAGTTTTTCTCTTTCAAAAGCATGACTACTTTTGTGACACTGTTCAATTATTCAGAAACTCACCTTAATTTGAGACATGCTGTTGACGTGTGTTGTAGTTTATAAAGTAAAAAGTGTGGAATATAGTCGGACTTCAGAAGCCGTCTGTTTTTTTAAATCCGGAATTACTTCAGCTATTATGTAATGATGCCAGTATTTTTTTAAAAACTTCTGTTGCTTATTCATTTGGGGATTATTTGGGGATAGATTTTGTCGGAGACAAAAAGTAATTTAACAACATTTTCTGTACTGAAGATCCTGTGATGATAAATTAAGGACGTGCTGTGTTCTTATGCATCAGTCGTGTACTTTTGAATCAAACTGTAAAATGAGTGTCTGGAAAATATACTGATACGCAAAATTAACCAATGCAGAGAGTACAGCCTCTTCTATGTACAGAAACTAATTCATAAGCAATTGACTCACATGGTTGCAATCTAGCTATACTTGTTCAATAGGCTGAAATAATTAATGTAATTAATGGTTTGTTCACTGACAGCCTCTGTAGAGAGGCTTTAGTTCCTACATCTCTCAACCATCTCAGAAAAATTACAATCATGGCTGGTTCAGTGGGGTACTGTGGTTACCACACCTTCACAGAGATGATGATTGGAATCCTACCCATGCTCTCTGTGTGTGTGTGTGTGTGTGTGTGTGTGGAGTTTACATATTATTCCTGTCTTATTTGTGTTTCCTCCTGCAGACTGAAGACACAGGTGAATTAGTGCCTCTAAATTGGACTGGCATAGTGAATGAATATTGCATGCCTTGTGAAGTGACTGGCATCCCATCCGGGGTGTACTTGGAAGATACTGTAGATGTTCCATCATTGTAATTAACATTTTGATTAAAACATCCTGCCCTATTCTGGAAACAGGATGAAGGATAATTTACTAAAAATGACAGCACACGTAATTCATTGAGAAACAGACACACAGTTGTTTAACATACATAATACTCTGACCAAAACCAAAAAGTTATTTAGCATCTTATCATGATAAAGATGTATTGTATGTATATGTACATAGATCCTTTGTGCAGTACTTTGTGCATCAGTAATTCATTAGTTGTTTAGTAAACCGGTGGAGCCTTGGGGGGGGGGGGGTCGTATTTTTTCATTTCACTGTAAAAAAGACAGAAACTCACCTTCATTGAGTGTTATTTACAGATGGATATTCACCATGGTACCATTATTAACATGTCTATGCTAACTGTGGAAGAGGAGGTGCGTCTTTACATAGCTCTAGGCATAAATACACATTTACTGGCTGTTGCATCTTGTATGCAATTTCAAGTGAAAATACTGTGACCATTTAGATTGTTCGTTTGTTTATCAGGTCTCTCCTCCACGCTGTCAAATAATTTGACTGTCGCCTAGGCTCTTTATCAGGTCTCTCCTATACGGAGAAGGCTACTTTTCGAAGTGTTTATGCTATGCTGATAATGGGAGCTTCTCTGTGGTAAAAAAGCAGCTTTCAGGATCTGGTCACATTGTTGCTTTGATATACAAGCATTAATAACTTAAAAGCTGATACATGTAACATAGCTATTATAGGGAACCAATCTCACGCAAAATTGGAATTGGAGTCTTTGACAGACCATTGCACAGGGTACACACATACTTTGATGAATCAGATGGAAATTATGTTAATATTCTAAATTACATCAGCTATATTTCTACTGAATGGAATTCACACTGAACAAAGGAACTATGGAAGCCCATTAATTTTTTGAAAGTTAATACAGTGCTAATTTTAGTGGTGTAATTAACATTGTCGATGGAGTGTGATGAAAATGCTCTTACATAATTTATCAGTGCTTGTGCTCCACTGTGAAAATGAGAAGTATGAGTACCCTGACCCTGCTGGATCCACACACACACAGCTTTGTAATTACATCTTTATGGTGACTCTCCATTCATTTCTATGGGGAAAACTGAAATCCCAACTTGACGACCTTAACCCCTACGGTCCAGCCCTAACCTTAAGCATAAGAAACCAAATAAAATACGTGATTTTTGTCATACTTAGTTTTTTGATTGCACCCACAGATCATTGTGGGGACCTGAGAAATGGCCCCCACAACATCAAACAGGTTTTGACATCCGCGCAATAATGGCGTGGTTGTCTGCACTAATCTACGGCAAAAGAGGGGAAAACATAAAATAATTCCCTTCGTATCAATAGGAATGGAGATAATCTTTATGGTATTCCTGCAGGGATGGTGGTAACGTTGGGACAGTTTTCATGCATGCAGGGATTGGGTAGGGACAGTTTAGATGTTTGCAGGATAGACGGGGTTGGTGATGGATATCATCCACTTGCAGCTCACTGCTATAGATACCAAAACTAACAGTTTTTTTTTATTTAGTAGAATTCAAATTCTTAACACATACAGATTTATCCAATTATGCATATTTAAAGAAGTAATTCACATCATGGGTTCTCTGTTAATCCAGGAACTGCATTTCATAGTTTCCTCTATAGCTGGCTATGCCAGACTGACCTGTTGTAATCTTAGTTTTTTTAAATGGTTAACCAAGGCGCATCACAGTGACATGGGGAAATGAAGACATGCCTTCTGATAATCTGGAGTGAAGCCCCTTTAAGGCCCATGTAATGTATCCTGTCCTGGAGCTAGAATCTTGTTTCCTGTACACAAAACAGCCAGATGTCTGCATTCAGGGGGAAGTGGGCCCATCAAGGGCAGGACTGTTACGGGATTAACATACGAACAGCTTCTTTTTCGACCATCTTTGCATCTTTGCAGTTCAAACATGAAATTGCTGCAGTAAGCAGGGCTGTAACGGTACACATATGTCTTGTGTACCGTTTGGAACATCATTTTCAATTTGGTACGCACAATGAAGCTAATGAATATATTTATTGACACTGGCAGAACCTAAATTCATAAGTAAATGTTCAACACAACAAACATTATGCTAATTGATGATGTGAGTTGGTTATGGTTAGTGCTGGTTACACTCAATCATAATAGGCAGTTTTCAAACATTTTGGTTAATATGCATCTGGTATATGTGTGGGTCTTGCTCAAAAAAGCTACCAAAGACATGTATGGACTGCGAGCAGCAGCTGTGTGTATTAGCCTACTATTAGCACACTTTACCTGACGGGGCACAAATACTTAGTAATAACTCAGTTACTACTGAAGTAAAAATCATGAACAAATATAGTTGCTACTTGAGATCACAACTCATTAACCACGAACAAACCTGAAATCAGTATTTGTTTCTTCAGTAGTTCATAGATGTCAGAGTCATAGATGATGAACAAATGTGAGATCAGTATTTAACTTGTGTTATTCAGAACTTGTTCCTTCGGCAGTTCCTTCAGTAGTTTAGAAAGGTTTACAGATAGTAACCTATATAGTAAATATAGTAACAAATATAACAATTGCTTGAGATAAAATGTGCATCATGATTAATTAATGATGAATTAACATGAGATCAATATACAACTAACACTGTTTGTGCCCCATGAAATAAAATGTTACCTTTACTTGCTTTGGTTTGTGTTTTATTGCAGTTGGTTTTGTGTAATTTTTGAGGACATTTTACAGTTCATTTCAAATAGACACAACCTTTTTAAATTAAGTCTTTTACTTGGGTTAATTAGTAATATACAGTTGATAAAAAGCATAAACTTTGATGAATGTGAAGTGCCCCTAATTCAGTACGGGATGCAGTGAACAATTATACTGAAACTACCTAAAATTGTCATAATAATTATTTCAAAGCCAAGTCTGCGTATATAGATTATGTCTATTTATCTCATATTATGAACTCAGTTTGTATTTTATAAAAACTTGTCAGCTTTCTGATTTCAGAAGCCACTCTGTTAGGAACATTGAACCTTATTTGGTCTAGACTGTTAGATTCACTAATCTACTTTTCTCAATGTTTTAACTGATAACCTTAAAAAAACTGAATATATTAATATGAATAAATTGGTACATAAAGGATCAAGTAATTATTAAAAGTTTAAGTTGGCAAAAAATTCATTTTGGTACATCACTAGTTCTAGGGGTGTTTGTCGTTGGAGATATATGCAACCACACTTGGCATTAGAGAACATGGGATTTAGTCTAGATTAAGTTATGATGTTATATTTTTGATTTTTAATTTTTTTTTTATGTATTTATTTTTACAATATACAAGTAGGCATCTCAGATATTGTTATTCAGACATGTCAACAGATGCATTGTCTTTGGATTACAACTATTTTTTTTGTTTGCTAAACTAATTGTTTGTGTTTGCGATTTTAATTATATATAATTTTAAAAGAAATTTACTATCCCTGTTGTACCAAAATTTCACTGAACCATGAACACTAAACCAAGGTTTGTACTGAGCTGTGAATTTTGTATAGCATTACATCCCGTGCAAAAAGACAAAACAGCAATGATGAGTACATCCTTTGGCTTATTTGTCATAGTATTGGACATGCCTACATTCCAACTCAAACTGCTAAGATCAGTTTGAGGACATTAGGAAGAATTTTCTTCAAGTCATATTGTATTCCTTTTATACTATACCTGTTCTAATTACTCTCAAATTACTTTTTAGTTTTTTGTCTTCTTCTGAAACTACCCTTTCCCATGTACCTGTACTGTAACTGTAACATACAATGCTCATAAAAACTCTTGGGACGCTTGCTTAATTCTGTAACAATGTTGCAAATTTATTGGTTTCATAACAAAAGTCTACTGGCGACTAATGTTTAACATAACTGCACATATCTTCTGCACAAAACTTTTCTTTTTATTAAGTGTCGTAATCTGACTGACTCTCTCAGTTATGTTCTTGCCCTTTTGCTATTAATCGCAGTTGTAGTCATAGGCTGCCAATGGATATTAAACACAAATGTTTGGCATTTCATGTTATTGCAAAGGTGTTACTAATTAAAAAGCACTCAGTGACACGGGTTGTCAATGAACCCTTTAACCCCTTTAACTCAGAACAGCTTTTTTAAAAGTATAATTTGGGTTTCAAAGTATTACTACTTGAAATGAATGTTTTATTTAAAACTACTGATTAGTTTGAAGTTGAGATATATAGTAAATAGAAGAATAAAGTAAAGATTTTGATATAAAATGAATAAATTTGCAATATTGTGAAGCGAGATTGCCACTTAAGTTATGGCAATAATGGGATTTTTACTTTTATTTCATGGAATTTAAAAACCATACTCATTTACCTTGTCTATATCTTTTGAGTTCTGTATGGGTAGTTAGATTTTATGGAAAATGTGTGTATGTTTGTGGGGGGGTGACAACATTTAACTAAAAAATTATCCTGTGACCAACTTATTTGTTGAGAAACACTGTATTAGACTATTAGACTGGCATGTTGTTTCAGTCAGGTTAAAATGCTGTGTGCTTATTTGTAAAGGTGCGAGAAACTCCAGATATGACTCTACGGAGCCCACACATTATCCTCTTGCTTCCCAATATACCTGAGTGCTTAGCTGGCAGTGTATTGCTGTTTCAACTAACACTTCGTTCTTCCTGCATGGATCCAGATATGTAGCATTATGCTGAGGCACCGTCAATGACTCTTAATGTCATTCAAAGTCCTCAGTAAGTAGAATGCATGTCCCCATACATCACTGCATCCTGATAATGCAGCCACTGACAAATTCTTACCCGTCACATTCAACTCCATATACCCAGAATCCATCTTGTATTTAAAGAGGAACTCACCACTCTTGCAAATGGGGCAGCACTGATCGGGTTCATATTCCGGGTCCACACATTCTGTCTGAGGACAGGCTGCTACAGTACATAACACCTCTCCACTGGGCTCACAGCGGCACTTCTCACAAGGGGAGACCTGCGTACAGAGAAACAAACCCATTCACAGATACACAAGGTTTACAGTGTGAGAGAGCAGATGAACAGTTCACATGTGTGAAAGCCTCACACATACAAAACCTTACATACAGCAAACCTAAAACATGTAGGCTACTGTAAACTCTGGAATCAGAGAGAGCCTAAAGGGGCTCATCAATGGGGAAGCCGAGCGCTATGGAAATGAGGAGACAACTCCTTGCTGAAGATTTAAAAATATCACCCTTTCTTTATTGACACCACTGTCATTGCCTGATCTGTGGCTGCACGGGCACTAGGTTTCATGCATGCAGTGCATGCTCCAGTTTACAGTGCATTCGTGTCGCATTTTGTTTTTGTGGCATTAACTTACGCATGCATGTTATTCTTAGGCTCCAAATAACGTAATATAAAAGCAAAATAAACTTGGGCAGCCGTGATTAGTCGACTTGGTCGATGACATCAACACTGCTAGTTTTTAAAAGTATTTTAATAAAATTACCTTTATTATTTCTAAAACACTTCAATTCATTATAACAAATGATTTCCTTAATCATTAGGTAATTATGGGAGTAGTCCAAAGTATCACAAAACAAAAAGGTAGTTTTACACTGCTAAGTGTGATGGCAGAGCACGGCAGCACTAGCGCTATGCATGAGCAACAGAAGAGAAAACACACAAGCGCTATTCTAGACCGCCAGAATAGGCAGAATTACCATGTTGTCTATTCATGTTTATTATATTACCATTAGTACGGAGAGCTTTTCAATATATTTTGTCCTTGTAGCTGCTAAATACACTCATTAATAAAGCCATAAGGTTGTCTGCCTGCTACATTAGAATAATCCACTTAATAAGCGTTTGTGAAAACAGTTAGACTAAAATCTGGTCTTAATCTACATTGACTGATGGTGCCAATGTGTGCATTCGTGCTCTTTGGATTTGTAGGGACCAGTGTTGTCATAAACTAAAACTGAATCGAATCATTTATATTAATTGACCAACAATAAAATAGTTGATAGATTAATATATAGAATAATAGTTGTTAGTGACAGCCCTAAAATAAATAAAACGAAATAAAAGAAAACAGTGTAAAGAGAAAATGGATATTATTGGATGTGACCTGCTGTCAGTTATGAGAATATTGTTAATTATCTGTTTTTTGTGGAAAACACTGAAACAAATTAAATCGACAAAGTCTGTAAGTATAATTTATTTCTGGCTGGGTACAAAAATTGCTGAGGGAAAAGTGTGGACAAAATATTTCTTTGTATTCAAGGGGTAAAAGTGAGGAAAAGAGGGAAAAGTGTAGATGAAATATTTTGGTGTATTCATGGGTAAGTACAAGAATACATTTCATGCTTATTGTATATTGTTCCTCGTTATCTTATTTTTACCGTGTAATGGTAAATTACATTGCTTTGTAATGTTGACACTACAGTGCTGCGCCTATTGTCATTTTTACAACAGATCTGGTTTGATCACACATTAGTGAATGTGCCTTAAATTTAGATTGAATGGAGTAAAAATGGAAAGCAATCGGGCACTTGAATTGAAATTTAATCGAATTGTGAATTTATTCTCAGTCCTAAACAATACCTGTAGGTTCCTCAAATAAAAAGATTCTAATTTATGTTTTGACACACACTTTAAGTTAAAGTCCTTCTGAAACATGGCATGTGAGTTTGACTTGGCCATTTTATTTTTAGTTATTCTCTTCAGTCAGAAGTCATTTTTTCATGCTTTGAAAGAGACAGGTTGATTTTGTTTTTAAGGAAGTATACCTATATGTTCCTCAAATAAAAAACAATTGGTATACATGCCTTTCTTTAGTGGTTTTCACAATTTGTTTCCAGTGACTCTGTATTTGTAAATTTGTATTCCACTTAGAGCTTTATAAACTTCTCTCCAAAAATATAAAGCTACTACATAGTATTTCATATCTCAATCCTATTGGTTTAATATTGAATTGGAACTGAATCGAATTGGATTGAATTGAATCGCTATCTTGTGAATTGGAATCGAATCAACCTGGGGCATCTGTGCCAATACCCAGCCCTAGTAGTACTGTCATACTACCCAAGCCAACCTGTCACTCTATATGCATAACAACCACATTTCCTCTTACAAGTGAATCTTTACCTAATGGACATAGGTCCTATTACACATCATTTGAACTAATAATGTAATGTCCCTGTAATCGACTTGCAGTTCAATGTAATGATACTGATAAAGGATTGGTAAATTATCAGTAAACAAGATTGGAGCCTCTCTATCTGATATATGGCATTTAAACATGTCTGCATGCACACACACACAGACCTGTACTTGTATCTTAGTAGGGACCGTCCATTCATTTCTGTGGGCAAAACCTTAATCCAAAAATTGACAATCTTAAGCCCTACCCAGCCATAACCTTAACCACAAATAACCAAACAAAATACAAGTCTTTTGGCATAGTTAACTTAGTTTTTTGGTTGCAGTTACAGATTTTGATAAAATGTCATTTTCCCTTGGGGGACTGAAAAAATGATCTGCACAATGTCAAAATAAGAGGTTTTTAAACACATTATGGGGACATTTGGTCCCCACAATGTAACGTATACCTGGACCACACACACACACACACAGCTGCTCATTGGATCTGGGACACAGTAGTGACAATGTGAAAACAAGGGCGTTCATGTCCTCTTGTGCCAGCAAACAGACCAGTGGGACGGATGGTCTTGCTCCTCATGAGATATTAGTTTACAGAGCAGAACATCTACGCTGCAGTACAGAAGGACAGCATATTCCCCCTTCCACTACCATAATGATATAAATAGAAGAGTATTGTCATCTGTTGCTACAGTACAACCCACCTGTTGACCTTGCATTAGAGAATATTTCTATATACAACATGGTTATCCCTTATCTGTTCATTTGTCCTCTGTAGTGGCCTTGGTCCATGCAGACCAATCCATAGTCCAGCTTTTTGCAGAGTGGTTTGGGGTGGGGAGGTGTAATTGCATGTTTCTACATTAATGACATGTGGTGATACAATTCAACAGCACTTCAATTAAGGCTCAGACTTCCCAAGCCAGAGTGTATAGGTAACAGACATATGGCGATAGCCATGATGCTACTCTATCTCAGTATTTCAGTACCCACTACACCCACTCTTAAAATCCCAGAAGTCAGTTTCCCTGTGTGGAATAAAAGACCAGATGCAACCTGCTGTACACCGAATTCCAGGCATTCTTGACCTATGTAATTGGCTCTTGTTTAATTAGACCAGCCTAATGAGGTAAGACAGGTGTTGCCAGAAGGTAAACAGCTGCTGGTTATCATTAGCCTTGTCTGAAGTTTTTTCGTAGGTAAATCAATCTCCATATGGCAGACTGACATCCATGACCAGTATTAAAATCCCTGTTTTTGGCTACAAAACATAAATTTGCTTCTATTAGCATTGGTAATATAAACGGACATAGCAACTCAGTGAACAACATTTAATTTCACCAAATATTTTTTTCCTTAACCACTATGCATAGGCCAATAGTGATGCTTATATGTCATTGCTAGTAATTCTGAAATAACTCCTCAATGTAAGCTACAGAATAGTTGGCAAAGGATGCTTTGAAAACCCTATATGGTAATTATGAGTGTCTCAAGTCAGAGCAACAAGCATATGTGATACAAGACATGGAAAACAGCAGCAAATTTATTTTTGAATTTCCTCATTTTCACAGAAATGGGTCCAACAGAAAGTAGAAGCAATAAAAAAATGGATTCAGCTTGGTAATGAAGAAAAATAATTCCAACGTGATGAACTGGATTAGTGCTTAGGTGATAAATATAACAAATAGTAGGTAAAGGTCTTGACATCAGCAGTCAGATTGAGCAATTTAAGGTATATTGAAAGTGTATGTGAATATCTGAAACGCATCGGCACAGGATCCCTATAGTCATAGTCCTCACACTCATCAAGCAGTCATTCATTTCAGCATTTTCCTTTGGGTGTCCTTTTAGGCACACAGTGTTCCATTAGTCGTTTTGATGAGCAGCGACATATGAACAAATTTATAAGGATTAACACGGTCTAACAATGATTTACAGCAAACCTAATGGTGCTATTTGTATGCACTGCTACATTACATAATGAGGGAATTAATTTTACTCAAAATTCAACATATGTTTAGATGCGCAGGAGACTAACAGATCAACAACCATAAGAGCATACAGAAGCTCTGGTTAATTATTCAGTAAGGCCCCAATCAGTGAAAATGTTACTATTAACTAAAAACTGAACAAAATGACATGTTTATTGTCCTTGATATATCCAGCAATACAAATGATCTTTAAGATTAACACTTTTTGTTTATGAGTAATTACCAGCAGTAGCATAAATAAAGCAGGGGTAACCACTGAGCCCTGGGGAACTTCTACTAAGAGATGCTATAAAGATGGTCTCTTTTTAATTAGCTTGAAGGAAGAGTTGAAAATAAAGCCCAGCTAGAGTAGAACAGTATCACTGCTACCCATGATGGTCAGGTTGAACATAAAGATCTGACGCCCAACCAAACTGAAAGGAGAAAAGAAGAGAAACACAGTGTTATCGCCTCTAAGCCTTAGAGTTGAATTCTGTGGGGCAGTAATTAAACTTGTTTAAGGACATGTAAACCCCATGAAAGCCCCTACCATGGAAACTCTGGGAAACGGTACAATGTTTGCATTTGTTTTGGGTTGTTTTTGGCTCAGCCCAGTGCTAGACGGAGAAAAGCAGTTAAATAATGGATAGAAAATGAGGCAGTTATCAAGGATACTATATACAATGATCAGGGACACTATATCACTACTACTTGATTACTTCATGTAACATTATATAATAATAATAATAATAATAATAATAATAATAGTTGAGTGCTCTAATGTTAAAATAAGCAGAAAATAAAGTGAGGTGTATATTCTTTGTCAGCCATGTGCATTTACGCGGGTTAATCCAGCTACGCCTTCTCGTGTGTGTGTCCTAGAAGACAAGCAAGCAATTTCTGATGCTCTAATGAAAACTGCTATCCTTTGTTCATTAGCTGTGCCTTTATCTACTTGTGATAGACACCATAGTCCTTCATACTATGCTTATTGAATGCAGAAAACGTAAAAACAGAGAAACTATGTACGTTTTAGTATGAGTCTCCTGAACGTCATGGTAAATAGCTCGGTGAAGTGCAGAAGATGTTGTATGTCACCAAATCTGTGCATAGACATTTAATTACTTACCTTGTTTGTTATATATAATTTTATATAATTTTCTTGTTATAATAGCAAATATAAATAAAGAAGTGTGTTCAATGATGTGAATATTTTCAGAAAGCTAATATATATTGTGCTATTTTAATAGCTCCTTAATTTACAAATTATTGGTATTAAAATTTTGACTTACACACATCTAAAGAACTAACCTTCTGTATTTCAAAATGTTATTATTAGTTATCCAAACATTTTTGTTCAAAAATGGTTTCAATCCAGAAATAAAATTCTCAGAACCTGTCCTTTTTCATTTTCCAAATGACCTTCAGTCTTTCAATTATAAGTGAATTATTTCTTCGCCTTGTTGTACTGAATGACACTTTTAAATATTTTGATATTTCCTTTAGTAGAAATTAGTCGAAAAACATCATGGTGTACACTAGTCAGTGCTATTTTGTGTATGTTTGTTTTTTTATGAATTTTCTTTGGTCTGTAAAGGGTAGTAACAGTGTTTCCAGCTTATGAATTTTCCTCTTCTGAAACAATTTTAGGGAACAAAGTATATTCAGAATTCAATTGTTGGTTGTACTTTGTTTCAAAATTTGAAACTGATGATGCAGCCTGAAACTAAGGAAGCAGACACCCCCCCCAGGCTGTGATCATGTGTCTGTCTGCTCTGGCCAATGCCACAATACAAACATAAGTTAAGAAGCCACTTAGCACATCTTGTCATTTGGGTAATTAAAGCAATTACATACGACTCCCTCCTCATGCAGACTGGTCTCCCTTGAGCTACTCTAAGAACCATTTTTTAACACTGGAGCAAATGTGTCTGTTGGTATTGATTAAACTGCAAGTTGGAGACTATCCCATAATCTATGTCAAAAACATGCTTTTGAAATAAGAATGTCTAGATGATATTACAGTTCACATAAATTGATAATATGCTCTTTGTTCATAATAGGAAATGAATCTATACAATTTATATCAGCAATGCATACATTTTTGTATGTACCCATTTGTACAACTATTAAAATATTAAGAAATTGATTCATCAACATAAATAAAAAGGCAAACTACATTCTCTCCAATTTTGTGTTTTTTTTTCTTTGCTTCTCAGTCTTTCGTCATGAAGAGTTTGATGGAGCCTCATTCTCAAAATAGCTGTTAACAGTCATTGAATTCTAACATTATCTCTGTATATGATTTAATTAGCACTAATTCTCAGTTAATCAGCTAGGAGTCTGAGAACTGGCAGCTGTGCTCATATCTGTTGATACTAATCAACATGCTACAGTAGTAAAAAATTAATAGTCACATAATGGCTTTAATCTATTTCAGTATGTATCGATTCAAGAACTTTTCTAAATTCCTAAAATATTATGTTGGAGAAAAATAGGAAGCTGCTAGCAGTGGAGGCAGGTTGATGTATACACATAAGATGTGCATGCACATACACCAACAGTTTCTATAGAAACTGTATCACAAAACTGAATGTTTGGGTTAGCAAGATAACTCTTTGGACTAAGTCTGGGCTAAATGTAAGTGAATGATGATAAAGTCCATTTAAACTAGGGCTACCTTAAATCCAACAAGTCAGCTAGCTAACCTACAAATCTTGCTTCGTGATACTGGGGGTTGGTTAGAGGGTGACTGTTTTTATGTTTGTACTGATAAGCCTAGTGTATATGTAGTCATGGTTCTGTTATACCAATGATGTTCTGTTTTGTTATTTTCTTTTCTTTGGTGCTGTGCATACTCTTTCCCCTAGGGTTGGACCTTCATTCTGTATTCCCAACACACATTCTCCTGTATTGGTTATGACCATTGTGCATTGCTTTTGCCTACTTTGTATTAAACCACTGTTTTGAAACGTCATGGAAACAAGATATACAAAATAAAAATTTGTAAGCTTAATTGTCCTACAAATTGCCACAAGAGAAATAACAGAATTCAGAGAATCCTCAAAACCTTGTCCGCTCTGTTACTGCAGTCCATCTGGACAGCAATAGTCCATTTGAGACATATACTTCTGTCTCGTCTGGCTAGATTTGTGCCATGCATCCGAATACAACTGGTTTACTTTGGTGCACCAAAAGGCTTTTAAAACCAGGATTCGCAGCTACAAAGCCAAGAAACACCAACAAGGCAGTGAGTTCATGATATTGCTCACTTCCTGGAAGTTTAGTGGGTCAGTCTTAAAATAACTTGTTCCTTTCCATGTTTCAATAAGTGTCTCATGCACTCTTCCATTCTTCTATGCTTAAATCAAAGCTTCTTCTCCTTAAGCCAGGGCTATAATTAGGGATTGAGTCCCCATACAATTTACAATTACCTACAATACTGTGTACTAACGAACAAACACATGCACTTGTGTGATCGAAGATTATTAAAGTCATGGACAACTGCAGCAAAAGGACAAACAAATCAAAATACACAACAGACTACTGAAAACAGCAGTTAAAATATCCAGACATCCATAAGTTTGTGTTCTACTCATAGAAAAGTATAAAGCAGAGCTCTAATGAAACTGATTAGGGACTGCAATAGCATAATCTAATCTGTAACGAATAGAGATATAGAAAATGCAGGTATTCCTTTGCTGTCCAAACTTTCACTATCTGAATGTGTGCTGTAATGCCTCTGGTGAAAGAAAACCCAAAATTCACTATCTGAATTGCTGTTTTCATGGAACTGCATCTGACAAAAAAATTGAGTGAGTGTCGGAGAAAAGCCTTAGGTTGCACATGAGTCCTGGTGAGAGGATGTGAAGTGTAATGCAGTCATATCTCAGCCGTTCTCGCAATCATGTCTCATGCTCACATCTTCCCCACACTATCAAGTCTTCTAAGCCAGAAAGCTTGAGAAAAAAAGTAGGTGAGCTTAAGTGGCCTAGAAAAGCTCACACATTAGAAGAAATGTTGGGAGTGAGAAAGCTTATTGAGTGGTGAATGCATAAAAGATGCAATAAGCTTTGCCACTTCTCCATCTAGAATAACTTGTTCAATTTTATGTTATTTTGCTAGGTGTTATTTGCATTCACTCTGCATCTTTAACATATTTCACTGTTCATTTACATTACAGTACATGGTCAGTGTAGTGTAGAAGGAAATTTTATTTTGTATCCAGTGCTGTGCAGTATTTTTGCATACCGACTAATGAGTTCATTAAGTGTTGAATAATTCAGAAGTTAATGTTTAAAACATTATTATGCCAAAATCCTTGGGGGACTGCTCTATAGGAGTAAAAAGTTTGTGATATTTGAGGAAATTGTTTGTGGTTTGAGATGGGAACTTATTAGTTTTCCTATTTAGAATAATGGAATTTTGGAATTTAGAAAATTTGATATTCAGTGATTTTCAGGAACAGATTACTTTCAAATAACAATGGACACATGTAAGTATATTTCTTTGATTAAAGAACAAATTGAGCAATAAATATGACAATCCTACACAAAAGCATATTGCAAATATTCACAAAAGATGCCCAGGAATCTGGAGAGAAAATAATCTACTGTACATGCCTTGCAAGCTGCTTTGAATCTGTTAGGTGTATAGGCCTATGCATTCAGCAGAGGCCTCAAGGGAAACCAAAATGACAAATCATAACAAAACCAAAAGTTACAAAGGTTGTACTTGAACAAGCATTTGGCGTATGTTATAGCTTCTGGTGTGCACTGATGTACCACACATTGACCAGGTAGAATGGATAAACTCTTACTACCTTCATCTAATTTCCTAGGCTAGGGCCACTTGCCATTATATATTTTTCAGTCTTTGTTGCCCGACAGATTTCAGCAAGCTGCAAAAACCAAACTTGAGTAGCGTAAAAAGACAGAAAATCTCAATGAGCCACAATTAACTCAAACCTAGGTTTCATCAAAGTCTACTCAGATTATTAACACTAAAAATGTTGCTATTAAGATTTGTATCATTTCACTCAGGATAAGTGGTAATCATTAAATCATGAAGTACTGTTATTTAGTAACATCAGCACTGATTTGTTCCTTACATTTTGAAATTCTAACATAATTAGTTTGGAATCCTCATATTATCCTGCTTAATCTATTATTTTTTAAAGGGGGAAAAAAAGTTTGGAATATGGATAATACAAATGGAAAATGAGAAAAATCTAACCAAATGATGCATCACCAAGGTCGTGAGGAATAAAAGAAAATCCTAGTTACAGCTAACAAGCAAAAACATATATAGATTGTGTGTAAGAGTACACATCAGCAAGACACTTTGCTAATTAACACAGAGAATGATATCCATAAAAATAACACTATCATGTTAATGGCCTAACCTTGAACTCTTCCAGGGCCATGTAAATCTTTCCACGGAACTCGCAGTAGTTCTTCTTCTCTTTACACTGGGGGCAGCACTGGCTGGTGTCAATGCGGAGACAGCGAGGATGCACTTTGGGACAGTCAGGTTTGGAGCACAATGGCCCCTCCTCTGTACACAGGCATGGGCAAGTGGATGGGCCTGGTGTGAACTTCTCCCCAATAGCAAAGACAAAGCCGGTTTCATCTACACACCCCTTTCCCCGGTAGTCTGGGTATGCATATTCATCCAAGTTGGCCTCACTGGTAGTGCCTTCATCCTTCTGCTCCAAGAAGTCAGTCATATCAAAGGCTGTCCAGTTGGCCCCTCTGCTGTCCTCTTGGCTGAGCTGCTCCAGGTGCTGCCGGACAGCCAGACTCAGTCCCCCCTTGGATGTATGCCTAACTGCTCTGTCCTGCACCAGGGGCAAGGGGACTGTGGGATAGCAGAGTACTGTAAGCATTGGGCTGTATGCCAGCAGGAGAAGCCATGGTACAACAACCGGCATGATGTTGAGAGGATGCAGCACAGCCCACCTCCACCCACAAGGGGAGAAACACCCCATCTCACATAACAGACCTCACATTACGATTTCTCTTGCACCTGCAAAGTAAGCAGACAGAACATTAGAAAATATGTGGGAGATCATGATAAACCACCACAAACAGGATTCTGGTCAGCTACCTCAAACTGGTCAGAAACAGAAAGAATCAAACAATTAAACAGGAAAATTTTTGAAGCTAAAAAAATCACAGAAACGCGCAAGCCAAAAACAATACTGAAAATGATTCGGATAACATAAAACCATAATATATAAATATTAGTGATACATAATATTTTTAGCGTAAGGGCATATTATATCTTTAATAATAAATGTCTTTGCTTAGGTACACGGTGTGGTTGATCTGTATTTTCAATACTGTATGCTCCCAGTGCGTACAGTAGTGACTTTTTGTATTATATGAAAAGGTCTAGACAGAAAACGACAAAGCAGTTTGACATGCAAAGTTTACAGTGCAGTACAGGTTGTCTAGAAATTGTTATAATAAATTGAAATTTTAGGTTATCAGTCAGGCTAGCAGACTGTTATGGGTTGAGGTTAGGGGGCCCCAAGTATTATTCGGGAATTTTCACATACATGAGGATCTTTTATCCCTAACCCTCATGAATGTGAAGAGGTTACTGCATTTCTAAATAATAATTTAATAGTAATTGTTTTAAATGGAGCCGACACCTTATCGTGGTGGAGGGGTTTGCGTGTTCCAGTGATCTCCGGAGCTATGTTGTCTGGGGCTTTATGCCCCTGGTAGGGTCACCCAAGGCAAACAGGTCCTGGGTGAGGAACCAGACC
>JAODJX010000405.1:0-10587 GCA_026776945.1 Isichthys henryi
AGGCGCAGCACATATAAACTATTTGGAACTGCTTGCAGTGTTTGTAGCACTCAAACACTTCCTAGGTTTTCTCCAGGGTCAACATGTTCTGGTGAAATCGGACAATTCAACATCAGGCCTACATCAGGGCGGCACTATCTCTCTCCAGGTGCACCAGTTAGCCAGGAAGCTGATCGTGTGGTTATTGTCTCTCCGTGCGACACATGTGCCAGGTGTCCTGAACAGGGGGGCAGACCTGCTGTCCAGAGGAAGCTCCCTCTATGGAGAGTGGTGGCTTCACGTACAGGTAGTAGAGCAGATATGGCAGAGATTCAGATGGGCAACCGTAGATCTCTTCGCCTCGCAGGAAAACGCTCAGTGCCCACTGTGCTTTTGCCTGTGGGAAGAAAATGCACTATTGGGTGTGGATGCTCTAGCCCACCCGTGGCCAAATGTCCTCCTCTATGCGTTCCCTCCCCTGAGTCTAATTTCCTCCACATTAGCCAGGGTAAGGGAGCAGGGTCTGTCGTTGGTTCTGGTAGCCCCACAGTGGCCATCCAGACACTGGGTAGCAGAGATAGTTCAACTGCTGAAAGGTCAGCCATGGCCCCTCCATGGGGGTTTTGGTGAGAAGCTGGCTGGACAGAACCCCCTGATTCATGAAGGGTGCCTGCCGGAAACGCCCAGTTTCCCATTGTGGGATCTGTCTATGGTGTTAAATGCCTTTGCTCATCACCCTTTTGAGCCTTTGGACGGGGTGTGGTTGAAATATCTCTCCCTTAAGACAGCGCTGCTTTTAGCTTTGACTACATAAAAGCGAATGAGCGATTTGCAGGCCCTGTCTGTCCGCTCTTTTTGTTTGCAGTTTGGTCCGGGACTTACCAAACTGTGCCTGTGTCCTAATCCTGCTTTTGTGCCTAAGGTTGTGTACTCGACCTACAGGTGCTCTATGGTGAAGCTGACAGCTTTCCACCCTCCTCCTTTTTCCTCTGCTGAGGAACAGAAACTAAACACATTGTGCCCAGTTCGGGCCCTGCATGTGTATATAAACAGGACAACAGGCTTCAGGAAGCACGATCAGTTGTTTCTGTCCTGGGCTCCCCCCCCGGAGGGGCAAGCCACTGTCCCGCCAGAGGCTTTCTCACTGGATTGTACAGACTATTTCTTTAGCTTATTCTTATAGGGGCTCTCAGTCTCCCGAGGGCTTGAGGGCCCATTCTACCAGAAGCATGGCCACATCTTGGGCCTTGTTCAAGATGGTGTCAGTCCAGGATATTTGTCATGCTGGGCTACACTGCACACATTTGTGCGGTTCTACCGGCTGGATGTCTCAGGACCTTCCGTGGCACATGTGGTGCTGGAGGCTAACGCTACAGGTATGGTCTGAGAAATCAGTTTTCTGCCCGTTTTTATAGAGTATTTTGCAGTCTCGGGAGATTGCGGCGCAATCCGGGAGCGCCCCCTATCTCCCATAGTGAAACACCGAGCGAAGTTAGAAATAGAAATTTGGGTTCCTTGACATAATCCCTGGTTCTTTGATAACAGAGTGAGGTGTTTCACCATCACTTCCTGTCTTGCGTAGGCACAGGAAGAAATCCTTTTAGATTGAGCCGTCAGGGAGGTCGACCGCATTGGTAGGTCGACCTGTTCATCACAGACGGACGTGGTGTCATTGGAGCTTCCGTAGTTGGTCACGTCCAAAGCTGGTCGCGCCCAAAGCGATTCCCATAGTGAAACACCTGACTCAGTTATCAAAGAACCAGGGATTATGTCAAGTAACCCAAAGTTCTGTCGATTAATGGATCTTAGCCAAGTTTTCTGTCGCCTTTCCGGTAGCTCTTCGGTCTCTCTGCCTTGATTTGTACGATCTGAAGGTTTACAGAAGAAACTGACATTCGGGTTTTCTTGCTGCTGTTGTCACTCGCACCCCGGTAAAATGGCCGCCTCCTCATTTTCATTTATGTGTACCTTGGACAATGATGTCAACTCAATATGACCTATTATATTTGAGTTTTGACCCTCGATGCTCTAGCCTGCCAGTAGCTGACAAGAGAACACGAGAACATCAGTTCATCACTTGAAATTTCTGCTGAGTGTATGACTGTAAGTATGACCACAGTGCATATTGTGCAACTGGTAGTTTTGTTATGCTTTGTTCCTAGTATTCTTTCAACTTTAACCAAGTTTTCAACTCAGGAATTAATGGCAAGGCTATCATGATTTAAAATGAATGTATTTAGCTTCTTTTCCCACAAAGATAATTTCTTTATTATAATCTTTGTTATTGACAAATATGCAAATCCTACAGCTGCTGTATTCCCAGTAAATCTACCAGTTGAAAGTTAACTCTGACTTTCTGTTTTGTCGCGTGCCAATTGTTGCATTTATTAGTGTTATAGACATCATACATATGATATAGGCAATAAATTGACTTTTTGCCGTTTTGTTTAATACAAACGTACATACATTTATTTGATACAAACAATGACATAAAATGTAATATGCAATATGCAAGTAACTTTTACTGAAATTAGGTCACTATGATAGCCTATTTCATGGTGTGATCAACAACTCTATACTGAACATTATGGAATTGCTCAGTTTATGCAGTGTTTGGGTAGTTTTCCACAATCCAAGAGGCATTTATTTCTTTAAATGAGTTTAGCAGTTTAAAACAGTGTTTAATAAAAAGAGGTCTATTTACAAACAAATGTGTACAGGTTTATGGTTTAAAGCAAGTGTACTCAAGCTTTTGACATATTCAATATTTTCAGAATTTTCCATTTGCAACAAGAAATGTACATCTATCTGGTGATACATATATGGAGGGGATGACAGGGAAAAATTGAAGCCGGGAGACAAAATTCCATATCCAATTAGTGTCAGTTGTTACATAAATCCTTTTCCCCTTTTCTGAAAGATAAAAGCCTGAAATTCAGTGCGGGTCCCAGTTTGACTATTTCAACCTTTAATGTAGAGTAGAATACCTTACAGTTTATTGTGCTGCCCTTTTATGCATGAGAAGCTTGATAAAAGTAGCTTTCATCCTCCCATTCACACTACATGAGGACCTGTAAGCCAACCGAGTGAGTGTAACTCGTACCCATGGTGCCAAAACAATGCAGATTCCAGGGAGGTTCCATGGCCATCCTCAAGCATATTGCTTCCTGCAGGCCCACTCATAGATAAAGCAGCCATCTATGAGCTGCAGGTTTGCCCCCTTCTTCATCTTAAGTACCTCCTGCGCCTTTCCATACCCTGCGGATAACTGTAGGAAGCCGACCGCAGCGCACCACTAAGGAGCAGGTGGGCTACGTCACCTCGGAGACGGTGCTCAAATGAATTAGCCTGTCAGCTGCAAGTCACTGAAAGAGGTTATACAAACTCGACATTGCAGAAGTTAAACATTCCTTTGCTACAGAACTGAGGCAGCTCCAGCTGGAGTCCTGCAACTCCATATATGTCGCGGTTGGCTGGATGCCTATCTTGATATGGAGGTGATCCCCAGCCCAAATTACACCCAATCACTATTCCCCTGCACTTCCAACCCCTATCCTAGCCACCTCCTTCATACACCATTCTTAAATGTTTCACAAGTAACTAAAATGTTTTTCATGCGCACTTACACATCTAACAAGCTCCGCCTTACTGCAGTCCCTGCTCAGTTTTCTCTATTAACATGAATGATGGAATAAAAAGTAACCTCAAATCCCCACTGTTGTGCAGCCACAGGCAATGATCAATGTTTTGCTGAAGTGTCCCTGAAGGGTCGCTGAAGTGCCTAACATCTGCTAACGCTGAGGGTATACAGCGTGAATTCAAGTCTTTCTTGATTCAAATTTAGTTGTTTTTAAATTAAAATCAGACTTTTTTTTGTACATGCATCACTTTTGCAACACAAACCACACAGTTTCACTTTTAGGAAGCCCTTAAAAGAAAAAGGGATGGAAGGTAATGGCACCATCTCCCTCAAATAGCTCATGCTTTGTAAACCCTAAGAAGGAAACAGGAACACACCTAAAAGGGAATCCAGCATCTCTCAGCTCACTGAACTGTCTGACACATCCTTTTTGTGGTAATATAATAAAATTTGCAATGATTTAATTTGTAAAAAGACTTTAAAACAGCAAGCATTTTATCATAATACAACAAAGCAGACAGAGACAAGCAGTGCAAGAAAGTAAGTTAATTGCCCATTCAACTCTGTAATGCATGTAATTTCAAAGGAATTTAATGTGAAAAAAATAGGGGTGAGATTTTTTAATTGCCTCTCACTATTGCCTCACTGCAATTATTTTATATACTTGCCTCAAGGCAAGTGTATTATATAGAAAATTAGTTAAATTTTGAGTTAACAGTCATGTTTTGTATAAAGTAATTTAAGCACAATATTCAGCCAGATGGAGATATAATACAGTTTATGTCAGGAAATGTAGAGAAAGCTCAAGACTTTCAACTGTAGGGTACTATAGGAACTTATAAGGTAACTAAAATAAATTGATTAACCGCTATATTATATGCTAAAAAAAGTTCCTTATAAAGATGTCTAATAGTGGAACTCCATTCGTTGTATTATTAATATTCAAATTCAATTAACTAAATTCAGCTACTCAAAAGAAGCACAAACACTTCTAAAATCTGAGATCTAGCTAGAAGTATAACAATTTCCTCCTTAGTATAAAAAGGTTCAAAATATAAAATTTAAATGAATGTTGTCAGGGAACCCTGGACAGGAAGACACGGATCCAGATGTGCAAATCCACGCCTTGTTTATTGGCGCAATCGGAGCAAAAGCACAGGTAGGGACAGGCAAGAATCGTTGTCGTTGGACGGGCAGAGAGGTCGGGATCCGGGAAGTCAGTCCTACGGAGAGGCACGAGACGAGACCACACAGGGGAGCGGGAACGAGACGTGCCGGACTCAGCTGGGAAATCGGGTCAGGATCGGGAGCGGGTCTG
Organism: Isichthys henryi; assembly: GCA_026776945.1. NCBI lineage: Eukaryota > Metazoa > Chordata > Actinopteri > Osteoglossiformes > Mormyridae > Isichthys > Isichthys henryi. The sequence continues at coordinate 4,938 of JAODJX010000405.1, forward strand.
GAGAAGGAAAGGGAGGGAGGTAAGGAGAACACACTAGGAACACAGATCAGGCGAGGGAGATGAGGAAGACAATAGACAAAATAACGCTTGGTAAGGCTCGAAATCATCGGCTCAATACTTCGCGTTGGGCTGGGGTAATTCGGCCGTATTTGTACTCCCGCTTGTTACCCACGACGCCGCACACCTGGTGGTTCCCGCCTGTGTGGGCGTGTCATTACCCCCCCCCGACGGCCGCCTCCTGGAGGCCGAGGGCGTTTGCGGGGATGTCCCTGCGTTTGTGGAGTGGGTCGCGTAGGGTGGGCGATGTGGAAAGCAGCTTTGTGGTACGGGTTGGTTACAGCGCTGGCTGGCATCCAGCTGCGCTCCTCAGTGTCATCCCCCTCCCAGTCGACTAGATATTGGAGCTGTCCTCTGCGTCGATGGGAGTCTAGGAGGGATCGGACCCGGTTGGAGGGGTTCTCCTCCGGTACCTCGACAGGGGGGTCCTCCACTAGAGCGATGTCCGGTCGCAGGGGGCTGCGTTTCTCGGGTTTAAGAAGAGACACATGGAAAGTGGGGCAGATGTGGTACACTTTAGGCAGTTGGAGGCGGAAGGCTATGGGTCCCACCCGACGTAGGATGCGGAAGGGACCAATGAATCGTGCTGTTAATTTACGACACCCTGGAATGCGCAGGTTTCGAGTTGACAACCATACTAGTTGGCTGACTCGGTATGTGGGTCCCGAACGTCGTCGTCGTCGGTCCGCCTGGGTCTTCCTTTTCTCGGCCTGGACCTTCAGAGTTCTTTGGACCTGCTGCCATGCTTGCCGACTCTCTTGGTACTAACTTTCCACTCTCGGCACCGGCCCCTCCGGGGAGTCCCATGGGAAGAGACGAGGCTGGTAACCTAGGACACACTGGAAGGGAGAGGGTGGCATACTCCACCCATACCAGATGAGCAGCCCATCCGGAGGGGTTGGTTCGACACAGCAGACGGAGAGCCTTAGCCACTTCTTGATTGGTCCGCTCGGCCAGGCCGTTTGACTGCGGGTGGTAAGCGGACGAAAGGCTAAGGGTGATGTTGAGCTTGCGACAGATCTCCTTGAACACCTGGGAGTTAAATTGGGGTCCTCGGTCGGAGACGATATCCTCAGGTAGTCCGTAGCACCTAAAGAGGTGGTCAATGACGGTCTCTGCCAACTCTGAAGCAGAGGGAAGCTTTGGGAGCACTGCCAGCCGACACATTTTAGAGAACCTATCCACTATGGTGAGGACGGTGGTCTTACCGGCCGAACGGGGAAGGTCCGTAATAAAGTCCATGGCCAGGTGTGACCACGGTCGAGAGGGGGTCGGCAATGGATGCAGGAGACCAGCTGGCGCTTGTGGTGGTGTTTTTGCCTGCACACACTCCGGGCAAGATTCCATGTACGCCTGCACTTGCTTCCTCCACCCAAGCCACCAATAACGGCGAGATACCAGGTGTATGGTGGTCGCTGCCCCAGGGTGCCCCGTACCTCGTTGAGAGTGTATCCAGTGGAGGAGTGCACTGCGATGCTTACGGGCGATGAATCGAACCCCCGACAGGCAGCTGGGTGGAGGGCTCCTCCCCTCATTCTCTTGTCGGATGCTCTCCTCTAGGTCCCAGGTAATTGTTGATGCAAAGCACGATGGACTAAGGATGGGGTCGGTCCGGTCCGGGCTGGAGGGGGGGTCGAATTGTCCAGAGAGTGCGTCTGCCTTGATGTTCTGGCTCCCGGGCAAGTATCGGACCTGAAACTCGAAACGTGAAAACCACTGAGCCCAGTGAGCTGAGAGGCGCTTGGCAGACTGGAGATATTCCAGATTCCGGTGATCAGTGAGCACCACGAAGGGATGACACGCCCCCTCTAACCAGTGTCTCCATTCTTCCAGAGCCAAGCGGATTGCAAGCAGCTGTCTCTCTCCCACGGGGTAGTTGCATTCGGCCACTGTCAGCTTCTTGGAGAAGTAGGCGCAGGGGTGTCGCCGCCCGGTATCGGGGGTCCTTTTGGATTAGGACCGCCCCTACCACGGCCTCGGAGGCATCTACTTCAATCTCGAACGGGAGTTCAGGTTGTGGTTGGGCGAGGACAGGAGCCGAGCAGGCTGCCTCAGCCTCCGGTGGCCAGAGCAGTTGTGAGGGTGGACCCCGGGTCAAGGACGGGAGAGGTGCTGCCACCTGGCTAAAGTTGCGTATGAAACGCCGGTAGAAATTTGCGAACCCCAGGAACCGCTGCAGTTTCCGGAGATTGCACGGTCTTAGCCAATCGCGGATGGCCGCCACCTTCTTCTCCTCCATGGCCACGGTTGCCTGACCGATGACGTAGCCGAGAAACTGGAACTGGGTGCGATGGAATTCGCATTTCTCCCCCTTGGCGACCAGATGATGCTCCCATAATCGCTGCAGGACCTGGCGGACATGTTGGATGTGGGTCCGCTTATCTGGGGAGTAGATCAAAATATCATCGATGCAAACAATAACAAAGCGGTGAATGAGGTCCCCGAATACCTTGTTCATGAACGCCTGAAATATAGAAGGGCTGTTGGCTAATCCGTACGGCATCACGCGGTACTTGTACTGCCCCCTACTGATGATGAATGAGGTCTTTCACTCGTCCCCCTTTTTAATCCGGATGAGGTTATATGCACTGCGGAGGTCGAGCTTGGTAAAAATACGGGCTTCCCGTAACTGTTCGAGGGAGGACGGAATGAAGGGCAGTGGTCTCCACCTTACGGAAATAGCATTCAGTGCACGATAGTCTATACACGGTCGGAGCCTACCATCCTTCTTCTTGACAAAGAAAAACCCGGCGGTTACCGGCGAGGTGGAGGGACGGATTATTCCCTGCTTGAGACCCTCCTGGATGTAGTCCTCCAGCGACTCCTCCTCCTGAAGAGAAATAGGGTACAATCTCTGGGGAGAGTAGCCCCCTCCAGGATCTCTATTGAGCAATCGCAGTCGCAATGTGGGGGAAGCGTGAAGGCTCGGGTTTTGCTGAATACGTCATCGTAGTCCCGATACTCTTCTGGGATCAGGATCGGATCCTCCGAGTCGGGGCTTTCCACTCTGGAGGCTCGACAGGGTACAGACAGGCAGGTGGATAAGCATTCATGGGACCATTCGGTTAGCTCACCTGTTCTCCAATCAAGCTTGGGGCTATGCTGAATTAACCAGGGGTATCCCAGAATCAGCGGGTCTTTCGCCTGGGGAAGGACGTATACTGCAATCTCCTCGGTATGGAGTGCGCCGTCGTGAAGGGTGAAGGGATGGGTACGGAACTGGACAGTCCCCTCCTTTATCCTTTTTCCCGTTACCCCCAGGACCAAGATTGGCCTGGCGAGTCTCTGTAAGGGCAGCCCTATTTGACATGCGAGGATGAGGTCTATGAAACTCCCTTCCGGCCCCACTGTCCACAAGAGCCCGGATCATAACCTGATTCCCTTTGGAGCCCACAACCACCAGAACTGTGAGTTGTCGCCGGGTGGACGTAGCAATCGGGGGGCCACCTACCAGAGGGGTTTCCTCCTCTCGGAGTGGTCGCACAGGGCAGGTCTGGATGTTGCGCCCGGCCTCTCCACAATAGAGGCAGAGGCCTCCCTGGGTTCACCTCCGGCGCTTGGCTGCGGAGAGTGTGTGGGCGTGTCAGTTGTGTCCTTCTTTCTGTGCATTCATGAAAACGTACTGTACTCATAAGTCTTAATGAGAAGAAAAGTCCACCTGAGGGCAGCAAAAAGCCTCGAATATATTTACTGGCTAGTACTTTTTCCACCTGGATACGACCTGTGTAGAAACAGAGAAAGGGATTTTGTGTAGTTATATTAAAGGATGAGCAATCACAACACCTTGAAGAACACATCTAAAGCTTCAACCAGCCAGGTGTAAGCTTTAAAGGGCCAAGTATCATTCAAAACAACATAAATTTGTGACACAACCAAGTAATTTATAAATATTTCTTAAAGTATTCAAAAATATATTATTTTGAGAAAATATTATTTTCGTACCACATCTGCACCCTTTTACCATAAATAAAATAAACTGTGCAGCACGCAAACTCTGTAAGCTATGATATAGTTCCCATTCTTCTAGCTGGTCCACTAGCAGAAAGAGGGGGTGGAGGGGGGAGTTTGAGGATTCGGCTCACTTCCAAAATGAAAAACACTAATGGCCACTGATACAACTTGGATCAGGTGTGAAACTGACCATCATTCTCTTGCTGCAATTGACAGTCTACACAGACTGCATGAAAACTTTTTAGAACTTGCTTTATTAAAGTTTTGTAAATTCCAGTTCTTATACAACAATAGTGATGCACCTATAATACAATCTGATACATTATTAACATTGTCATAACCCATAACACCTTTAATACTGCTATATAGGACCCATACACACTATATAAAGAGTTGTTGTAGAATTGTGCTTTCTTAAAAAAAAATGACCTCAGATTGCCCAGCTGATTTGTTAAATAAAGTTTATGGTTCACATATACTAGGCAATTTTATTTTAGTTACTGTATTGCAAGCTTTCGTAAAAGGTTAATTCCATTGAAGGTTTTTTTTTTTATATGTCAGACTTTATTTTGCTCATTATATTAAGATATCAAAAGTTTCCAAAGATGACAACTTATTCTTCATGTATTTCTATATTTGTTGAATTAGCTTACACTGTATTCATGTACAGTATAGACTAGTTCTATTATTGTTGTTTCTCTTGTTATATTTTAATCTTAACCCCATAAGTGTGCAAATAGCTTATTATTTATCTTTATAAAGAATTTTCATATTATAAAAAAATGTTGTGATCTTGAGACAACAGTACAGAAGAAGAAAAATAATAATGTCCTCTTTGGATTTACACAGAATGCAACTGGACCTCTACTTACTTTTTTGACGTGGACTGTGAGAACAATAAGTTTAAGTAAGGTATAACATGTTTAGCTAAAAATAAACTTTAAAACTGCAGACATGTCTGGCTAGTTTTTTTAATAAATTGCTAGCTGTATTAAATATTGAGGCTGACAAGAGATTGAAAAAGAATTATAGAATCATTAAGCCACTATAGAATGATAAAAGGAAACAAAAAACAAAAGGAAAAGTCCATTGACAATTTCCCTATAATGTTCCCGATGACAGGGGAAGCTTCGATCTGCTCAAATTGCACCATAAATAATTCATGATCACCGGAAGTGTTATTGAATTGAAATGCAAGGGCTACATGAACATGTTTATTGGGAAGAATCCTAAGGAAAACAAAAAATAACAGTAATGGAGCATACTGCACAACTAATTATCTCCTATCAGATTATATTTAATAAAAGTTTTAGATATTTTAGGTAGGATTCAAAACATTTTAGTGGCTGCATAAGCTAGCTTGTATGAATCTGTGCCTTAACAATAACTTATGTTGTTTATGTTTAAACAAACGTATGTTGTTTTAGGAGTGTCTGAGAAATGTGATTTGAGGTTCAGCACATTTGAAACTCTTCTTTTTTGCCTTGCTGGTGTGGAGAGCGATATCTGCAGGGGACCAAGGACATCAACTGGTCTCTCAACGCAATTGACACCATCTTCTCGATGAGAAGCCTAGGTTCGGGGGAACCTGACTGTCCTGCAGGAACGTACGCAGCTGGCTACACGATGGATGGATGGGCGA
>JAODJX010000406.1:0-10579 GCA_026776945.1 Isichthys henryi
TGCGTGTGAGAGTGAATGGTGTGTGAGTGTGCCCTGCGATGGGCTGGCCCCCCATCCTGGGTTGTTCCCTGCCTCGTTCCCATTCCAGAGCTGGAGACTGCGAGCCAGGCCTTCTCGTCCAACATCAGTGCCTGACCCCACAAATGCTCTCCTGGCAGAATGGTCAAAAATTCCCATAAACACAATCCTAAACCTTGTGGACAGCCTTCGCAGAAGAGTTAAAGCTGTTATAACTGCAAAGGGGCCAACTCCATATTAAAGCCTATGTATTATATGTATGCAGTATAGTGTATTTTCCATTGAATTTAAACAGCGTTCAGCAATTCAAGTATAGAACAATTAATCAATTTTCGGATAAAACAGACAGAAGCTTATAATGGGGATTGCATTGCAATGAGGAATTATACTATAAATAAAGGGAATCATAAATACATATTGTTTTTAATATTCTCCCAGGGTGCTTGCTAAAAAAATCCACATTAGCAATTATCTGAGTGGACTGATCCGCAGGTCGGGCAGGTTCGGGTCAGGTTACCAGAAAATGTCGCAACTGCGAGCAGGACGGAGCTGAAACCCATATTTTTTCTTTGGCTTGTGTGGCACGCGAACGGTTTTTGTGCCGCACTGACCACAGCGCAAGCACAGCTCAAATGCAGCGCTGCTCACTGAGCTTGAACGCGCGCCTCAATCAAACTTGAGCTTTGTTGAATTTGCACCACTGCATGCTGTGACGCATTGTCGCATGACCGATAGATACAAGGCATCGAACCAGGCACAGAAATCAAAATGGAGGGAAAACCTGGATTGTCCGTGTCTGAGTTTCCAGAGATAAATGACACAAGCTTACCATCTTAACTAGCATTACTAGTGCTAGGGTTTTTTTCTTAGCATGCGAAATATACATCATGGCTGACCGCGAGTCGGGGCAACAACGATATAGCAGGAGAGAGTTTTTCCCAATTGAGCTTTTTTTTGAAAGTACAGTTGTGTGTAAACATTAGGTGATTGCAGTTTGCAGGTTTTTGGGTTGCTTTCATAATGTTTCGTGGCAGACAGTAACTCTGGACCTCAATAGTCATAATACCTGTTTATACACATGTAATGATGTAACTGAATTACTTTCAGCCATCTCACAGGTTTCTTTCTCCAAATACGAGGGTGAAACATTATCGGGATATATGGTTTGCCCTGTTAAAAGAGACATGCACCAACTCTGGACCCCAATGTTGATTAAGCTACAGTATATTTTGTCTGTCATATATTGGCGAAACGAAGGAAGCAGACGCAGGCATCAGGACAAACAAAAGGGATTTATTAAACTTAGAGGAACAGCAACAAGAAATGAACACGATCTTAGGGGATCAAAAACCAGGGTGAGAGAGGAAGGCAGGGCATAATGTTAATGACGGAACAGGGTAATACAACACTTAAATACATGACTGATGAGTGAGCAGACAAGAGGCTTAACACAAGGGCAGGAACAAGAGGTTAGACAAAGAAGTATCAGGCTTGGCTTGTTAGAGCCATGCCAGGGAGGAAACAAGAGGGTCAAGCGGACATGGCAGGCAGAATGTGACATTACGCCCATGTAACTGTGAACCTAAATGATTTTCAGCCACCTCACATACTTTTTGCCAAAATTTCAAAGGGAAATTTTACTTCCTGAAATCCAGGATATTTGGTTTTTCCTGCTAAAACAGACTTGCTACAACTCTGGACCCCAAAACTCATAATACTCATATTTAGCCAAAGTATGTGAGATCATTCCTATATAAAATTGCATGTGTATAAACTAGTTTTATCAGTATTGAGGTCTAGATTTGCTCCCTCCTTTCCTGTATGGTCCATAGAGCTGGGCAATTCCACCTATGCAGTTTTACTTAATGGAACTATTGAATCAGTTCATTTTTGCCATGGCTCCTAATTTAGAGTATCACACAGTATCAAGGGGGATAGGGACACTCAATCAGCCATTTGAAGAAGATGGACACAGATTGCTACGTGTGTTCTTGAGGTAAGATTATTGTATTGAATGGCTCTGGGTATGGTCACTCCCTGCATATTAATAAGGAACACCTGTCACTGGGGGGGTTATAAAGAGGACACCTACTAGGGGATGATGGAGAGTAACTGCCTGTGGAAATGCAAAGATTTGTTGGAGAAACTTTAGGCTGCGACTGCTGTCACCATTTTAGGAAAGAAAACGCAGTGTGTCCATCGCTGGTGTTAGACCGGCCGCAGACGATGATAGTCAGTTACGGGGGATGGTAAATGTTTAGAGAAGGATAGGGGTGTTTCTCTTTGATGCGTGTAGAGGAATTATTGCAGTAGCATTGTGACTATAAGCCTGCTGTGGTTTACAATATATTACCAGGATCTAAAAAGCCAAAGGTATTGTGGCTGTAAGCTTGCTATGCTTTACACCTTGACTTGTGGAGTGCGGATTGAATTTCTAACATTCCTGGCGAGGTGTGTAGCCCTCGTTACTAAATCAAAAGGTAGTGGCAGTAAACATTAACAAGGCTCTCTTAGTGGCCGCACTTGTTACATTATGTTCAAGATCCATTGATTTTCTGCAACTGATTTTCTGCAGAGGAAAAGGGCGGGAAGAAGGGACATGCAAGGAGAAGGATGTTTCTCAGAGCTACTGTCACATCCCTCCGTCCAGCCCTCTCATGTGCCACACCCACCTCGTTACCCTCATGTGAACTCCCAACGTACCAGCTGTCCTGCGTTCATTCTGATGTCATGTCTTGTATTTAAGTCTGCGCTCAGTCTGTCTTGGTAGATCTGTCATTGACGTGTGTACCCCTGTGTTGTGCAGTTTGTTGTCGTCTGTCCAGCATTCCCCGTAATAAACCTGCTTTTTGGATTCCTGGCTCCCGCCCCTGCAACTACACATAACCAATCGTCACAGCTACAAGATCTGTTTGGCTGTAATAAATATAGAATATAACTATATTGTGTAATTTTTGAAAACACCAGCATTTGTTTTTAGGCAAAAATGAATGAACACATCAAAACTGGCCAGATTTGGTGTAGCTGCTTTGTACTGAGAGATAAAAACAAATTTTTTAAGTAATGAACTTTGAATGACTGTGTGTTTATTTCAATAATTTTATATTAGGGTTAAAATGACCCTGTTATGCTCCGCGACCAAGGAAGAAGCGAACCCCGTAATGTGGGAGACAACGGGTTTATTTACTGTGCCGGGTACAACCAAAGCCAGAAGGGTAATCTAAAGGGGAAGTCGGGTCGATTGCGTTGAGTCCAAAGCCGGGGTGGTCAGTCCTACATGCAATGACAGGACAGGGAGACGGAGTGACGGGAGGAGCGATGAAGACAGACCGGGGAAGTAGGACCGGGAAGGCAGGCAGGAACAGGCTGGGATGCAGGAGTGTTGACACAGGCAGGGCAGGCGAGACGGCAGGGCAAAACGAGGTAGGCAGGACAAGCGGGGAAGACAGGAAACAAAGAAATGCTTGGTAAGTGTCATGAACATGGCAACAATACTTCGCAACATGAGTGTGGTTGCTTCCATATTAAGTACTGCCTCTATTAAGCGGTGATTGTCCACCACTGTGTTGTCCCACCCCTGCGGGCATGACAGTACCCCCTCGACGACCACCTCCTGGAGGCCGAGAGGAGCATTACGGGCGGGTCTCGGGGCAGGCTTGAGTGGGTATTGTTGATGAAACGCCACTAGCAGATAGTGGTCCAGTATATCAGACCGTGGTACCCAGGACCGTTCTTCTGGGCCGAAACCCTCCCAATCCACCAGATTCCCCCTGTCGACGTGAATCCAGGAGGGCCCAGACTTGGTAGATCCGGGAGCCGTCTTGAACTGAAGGAGGAGGTGGAACTGCTACATCCATTGGCGGGTGAGCAGAGCTGTACCGTACTGGTTTAAGGAGGGAGGAATGGAAGGTGGGACAGATGCGAAACATGCTAGGGAGTGCGAGTTGAAAGGCCTCGGCTCCAACCTGTTTCACAATCGTAAAGGGCCCGATGAACCGGGCGGACAACTTACCGCAGGATGGCAACTTTAGGTTGTGGGTAAACAGCCAGACACGCTGTTCCACATGGTAAGGTGAGGCTGGTTGTCGTCGCTTAGTTGGAGAGGGCTCATTGAGCATGTTGCCAAGCTGCTTTAGCCCCACGGTACCACTCCTCCACCTGGGGCACATCTCCAGCCACCACCTCCCATAGGAAGAGCAAAGGCGAATATCCTAAAATGCACTGAAAGGGTGACATGCTAATGACAGGGTTTGGATGAGATTTCAAGACGTATTCAGCCCAAACGAGGTGCGTGGTCCATTCGGCAGGTTTATCTCTGCACAGAAGCCGGAGGGCTTTTGATACCTCCTGATTGGTGCACTCCGCCAGGCCATTGGACTGTGGATGGTAGGTTAAAGTGATCTAATTTAAAGCAAAGGGCTCTGAATAGTCGGGAAGCGAACTGAGGGCCCCTGTCGGATACTATGTCTTCTGGGAACCCGTAGTAACGAAAAACCCAGGTGATGAGAACTTCTGCAAGTTCCGCAGCATTCTGGAGCTTAGGAAGAGCGACGAGGCGACACATCTTGGTCAATGATAGTTAACACAACAGTGTTACCTTTGGAGGTGGGAAGATCGGTGATGAAGTCCACCGCCATGTGGGACCAAGGACGTGAAGATATGGGTAAAGGCTGGAGTAGACCGACGGGAGGATGATGAGAGGATTTCAGTTGGGAGCATTCGGGACAGGAGGCGACATAACTCTCCACTACAGCCCTCCAGCCAGGCCACCAATACCTTCGGGCAACCATTCGCTGCATGGCCGAGACACCGGGGTGTCCGGAGCTGGGGGAAGTGTGTACCCATCTGAGCACTGTTTCACGATGAAGGCAGGGAACGTATAGCCGATTTGCAGGATATCCAGGTGGAGGGGCCGAGCGTTCATTGGCGATCTGGAGTGGAGCACTTCCAAGGACCAGGTAATAGGGGTGGCGAAGCAGGTAGGTGATAGCACTGACTTGGCGTACTGTAGGAGTCAGCCTCTGGTGGATCAAACTGCTGAGAAAGAGTATCAGCTTTTATGTTTTTCTTTCCTGGGAGATAACTTACTGTGAAGTCGAACCGGGGGAAGAACATAGCCCAGCGGGCTGGGCGCGGGTTCAGCCGTTTGGCCTTTTGCAGGTATTCCAGGTTCCTGTGATCGGTAAACACCTGAAAAGGATGACGTGCTCCTTCCAACCAATGCCTCCATTCCTCCAACGCTAATTTAATTACCAGCAATTCTCGATCTCCAACATCATAATTACGCTCAGTTTAGGTTCATTTTTTGACAGAAAGGTACAGGGGTGGCGGCAACCGGTTGTTGGGTTTTGTTGAATCAGAACAGCCCCTACTCCTGTGTCCGAGGCATCCACCTCCGCCTCAAAAGGATTCTCAGGGCAGGGTTCCTGGAGAAAGGGGGCGAAGCAGAAGGCTTGCTTCAGACGTTGGAAGGTGTGATCTGCTTCTGAAGTCCACACCAGCCTGGAGCCTGCACCTCGGGTGAGCGAGGTTAGGGGTGCTGCGACTTGGCTGAAACTGCAAATAAAACGACGGTAGAAATTAGCAAACCCCATGAATCTCTGCAGTTCCTTGATAGTGCGAGGAAGCGGCCAATTGCTGGATTGCAAGCACTTTCTTCTCATCCATCACCACCTCCCCAGGCCTGATGACGTACCCAAGGAACTGCACCTGGGTTTGATGGAATTCACATATCTCTCCTTGTATTTGTGCAACCTCTGAAGAACCTGACGTACATGGAGGATATGCTGAGAAATGGATGATGAGAAAATAAGGATGTCGACTATTTACGAAACGATTTATCATATCCCTAAAAACGGTGTTCATGGAGGACTGAAAGATGGAAGGACTGATACTCATATTGACCAGGGTAATGAAGGAGGTTTCCAACCCGTCAACCTGGCGAATTCGTACCAGATTATAAGCACTGCAGAGGTCTAGTTTGGTGAAGATTTGTGCTTTCCAGAGTTGTTCTAGAGCCGACGGGATTAGTGGTAAGGGTTCTCGCCGTTTTATGGTGATGACATTAAGGGCTCTGTAATCAATACATGGCCGGAGACCCCCGTCCTTCTTCTCCTGCAGTGACTGGTGATGTGGAAGGATGGATTATACCTTGTTTAAGGCCCTCCTGTATACCTTAAACCCGAGCCCGAGATTGGAGAGAACATTGACAACGTAATACACATATGTGTTAACGCGCAATTTCTGGACTTAATGGGTTAATCTTCTGAAATTGACACTTTAACATGCACATTTTATACATATTAACACATCATTGCGTGTTAACGTGCACACTCTGAACACGTTTATACATTATTATGCGTTAATACGTACCAAATGTGTGTATTACCATGCCAATTTTGAGCATGTTAAAGCAAAAAAAATTAGCACGTTTTGACCCTTTTGGCCTTCCATACATTTTTACCAGTCATATAACTCCGTGTACAGGAAGCATTTTGCAACATGTCTTGATGTCAACAAAGTGATCCATAAAAATAAAAGGACAGTCTTCCATGGTTGTTTGTAAATTCTTTCATACCTTCCCACAATGAAGATAATTGACTGAGAACTGTGTGTTTGCCTGGTCAGACTGCACTGAAGCTGAGCTGTATCTTAGCATGTACAGTATTAATTGTATGTGTTTTTTGTCATCCAAGCACTATACACATAGTCCCGAAGGATCTCCGAACAACAGCAAGTTCTCTGCGGCCCCCGAGTTCCCAACCATCCTGATCAGTCCCTGCTGTTGGGGTACTCACCACCGGTCCTGGCAATGGCTGCTCCGAGGGGGCCAGGGGCTGGTATGGAGCCAGGTAGTCACGGTGCAACACTACAGTCCTGCGCCACTCTGGCTTCCCCACCCAGTAAACCATTTCGGAGATCCGCTCCAGGACCTCCCCAGGACTATTCCAGCAGCTGTTGAGTTTGGGTGACTGCCCCTTCTTCCTGATGGGGCAGTCACCCAAACAAGGTCCCCGGGTTGGAAGGCCTGTCCCTGGCAGTGAACGTCATATGCCCTCTTCTGCTTGGCTATGGCCGCATCCTAATGATTCCTGGCCAGCTCGTGCACAGTCCACACATGCTCCTGGAGGTACTCCAGTCCTGGTATTGCCAGCAATTTTGACTCAGGGGGTGAGCCAAACACCAGTTCCGCAGCTGGTGCACTCCAGGGAAAGGTGGGATGTCCCAATCGCACTGGTGCTCATCTAAGAGGATCCTCAGCCGTGTGGCTAGGGTATGGGGGAACCGCTCCACCAGCCCATCGCTTTGAGGACGAAGGGTGGTAGTGCAGGTCTTCATGATCCCCAGCTGCCAGTAGACCTTGGCAAACACCTGCGCCTTGAAGTTCCTCCCCTGGTCACTGTGTTCTATGCATATGCCAGAAGGTGGCGGTAATGATTCTGGAATGTGACCTTGCTGGAATACAAGGAGGAGGAGAAAGGGATCACAACAGAGGTCTGTCACTGTTATGCACCATCTTTATTAAAACTCGTTAACCATCATCATGTCCAGTTAGTCACGTTCTGCCTGACACAACAAAACTGGCGATGAGGTTGTTATCCACTAGCAAAGGATGATGGCCTCTGCAACTCCATTTCCCAGTCCATTTTTGCCATGTCTTGGTCAGCTATCCTCACTTTTAGACACACGGCTGAAAAAGTTCCAGAACTTCTTACCGGTTATTGTGATGTCTACAGAGGAACGGCCAGATATATGGAAACTTGTGCTTCTTCCACATAGTCTCTGACCTTCTGTCCGTAGGCAGTTTTATACTTTGCCAGATCAAGGTGTCGATATGGAGGCAGGTATTACGGCTGTAACAGCTCACTCCACCCCTCGTCGGAATGTAGGGGCTGAGAGCAATGCTTTCTGACACCACGCTCAAACTTTCAGTGAATCTGTGCTACGGTACGTTGCCGCTATAAGAGATCTAGCAGCTATGTACAAGTTTATATCCAATTTAGATGAAATGCTTCAAGTTGGTTAAACCAGATTTAACTTTGAACGGAGCCATTACGATCGCTACACAGATCGAAGCAGCCAGTGAGCAAGCTAAGCTCATTGCCGGTGAGCGTGTAAAATCTGCGCTAGCTGTATCTGCAGCACCTGCTGCCGGTGGCTGCCGTCACAAACCACCCCCTAAACCACCGTCTAGCAAACCACTTGCTGCTGCACCCAGTCGGTCATGTTATTCCTGCAGATCTGACAGACACCTTGCTAACGATCCATGCTGCCCTGCTGCTTCAGATAAATGTCAAAACTACAATAAAACAGGACATTTTTAATGAGTGTGTCGTTCGTTGCAAAGATACTCTGTGCATGAAACTGACAAATTCTTTACTTGCATGAGATATGCAGCATCTGACAAAATCTGGTGCACAGTTAATATTAAGGCTGCACAGCACCAGCACTGTGAATTCAGGCTCCTCTGTGTCTGTTCAACTAAAATGCCTCTATAACAGACACTTCAATGAAGAACACCTACAGTCTCCCACAGCGAAACTTGTGACATACTCCTGTGCTCCTACCCCTGTACTTGGCTGCTTACCGGTCACTGTGTTCTGGAATTCCACTACGTGCCCCACTGTGCACATGTGTGGGATGTGTTTAAGTTGGACTTGCACTGTGCATGGTTGAATCCAGTGCTATCCAGCTGCCACAGTGACCCGTGCATCCGTGTTGTCCGCTTATCTGCTGGTTCCACCTGCTCTAGGCTGCGTAAAAGGGTTTGTCCATAAAGTTAAAATCTCTCAGATGTTCCACCGGTCCGCCAAAAGTTACACCGCTTACCTCTGTCCCTGCGAAATGCTGTGAGTGCAGAGATTCAGTGTCTTGTTACAGTGGTCATGCTCGAGACGCCTCCCCACTGTATGTAGTAGTGCAGAAGTAGTTGATTGCCATCCGTATGTGTGTAGACCTGCATGAGCCCAATAAGGCTGTAATTATGGACAGCTTTCCGCTCCCTCACGTTGATGAGATGCTCTCTCTGCTGTTGCGAGCAAGAGTGTCTTCCACCATTGATCTGGAAGGCATTTATGTCTAGTTCAACGTCGCGATTTGACAGCTTTTACCACTGACGATGGACTGTTCAGATTTAGCTCTGTCCCATATGGACGTGCCTCTGCTCCAACCGCAATCCAGAAGATGCTGTACACAATTCTAAAGGGTCTGCTGAATGTTGCTAATTATCTGGACAATGTCATAATTTGGGGACTCACGACATGATAAGACACTGGAAGTTGTTCTACAACGCTTATGAAAGGCAGGGATTCAGCTAAATATATCCAAATGTCACTTTAACAGGTCCAGGTGCGCTTTCTTGGACATACAGTAACAGCGGATGGAATCCACCCAGACGAGGATCACACTGCTGCCGACCTACACGCTGCAGCCAAGTTGAAATAGTTTTTAGGCCTTTTTATTGTGGTATAACAAGTTCACTCCTAAATTTGCTGCAGTTGTGAAGCCTCTGTGGACTTGCATTGACTAAGATACTGAGTTCACGTGGTCAGAGGCAGCACGGTGCAGTTTCCATAAGGTGAAAACTTACTAGTGGAGAGTCCAGCTCTGGCATTGTTCAACCCGAATCTCCCCACTGTGGTCCCGACCAGTGCTTCTGATTGTGGTCTAGGTGGTGTCCTTGCTCAGATTCATCCAGACAACATGGCACTCATTGTCGCATTCACATCCAGCACTCTGACCCATGGCTACAGTCCCATCAACCTTATACTTTTTAATAATATTGACAGCTGTGGTCACAGGAACATGAAGCTGTTTGCCTTCTGGCTTCTGAACAGGTTCCTTCCAACATTGGCCCTGTGAACGTTCACGCCCTCCCTGGTCGTGTGAGATGGCGTCCGGGCTCAAGGACTACATGACATACTCATGAAGGCTATTTGTTCTAACAGTTTAATTACATTTGCAGCCAGTTGGAATAATCACTTGCTGCTTTGACATTGTTATTTTGTGAATTGTAGTTGACGCTTTGGAAGTGTTACACTATTCACTTTACACTATTTCAGCTGCCATTTCGATTTATATTATACCATGTGCTGTTGCATACTGTCATTTCCATGGGTAGTAATATTTTTAAGTAAGGGAGGAATGTGTTGGGTTCTTTGCCAATAGGTGACGGTAATGGTTCTGAAATGTGACGTTGCTGGGATACGGGGTAGAGGAGGAGAAAGGGATCACAACAGAGGTCTGTCACTGTTTTGCACCATCTTTAAAAAAACTTGTTGACCGTGATCACATCCAGTTATTCATGTTCTGCCTGATACAACAAAAAGTTGTTGATGTTGCAAGGCTCATTTGCAAATTTTAGTGAATTTGCCTTTGTTTAGAGAAACATCACCCTGCGTGACATGGCAGGTCTCAAAGTCACTGTCCGATAAGAGCATCTTCTAAACAGATAAATAGCAACAAGAAGAAGATCAGAAAATCCACACAATAATAATCATACCGATAACCTTACCAATAACAAGTGAATAAAATAATGCCTGTAGTCATGGAAACACGGAAT
>JAODJX010000407.1:0-10562 GCA_026776945.1 Isichthys henryi
CTAAAATAATAAAACAGCACTATAATTCAGCATGTGCACTAAAACATACATACGTACAAAGACTCTGTCTAAAAGACAATCTATATCAGCACGAGCAGGGCTCATGGGTAATTTAAAGGAGACATGGAGCAGACAGTGCGCAATGCTTTCATGCTGCTATTATTTATGTACTGCAAGTGTGTGACCTCCTCTCATTAGGAAGGTAATACAGTGTAATATGTTATAAATACCTGCTTAACTCCAGCTGTTATCAATACCGTGGGTGTGTTTTGGATCATGTAGGAACGCGTGCCGCTGTCCTAGCTTTTAGCCAATGATATGTCAGTAAGCAGTAGGCACAGGGTACTGCTGTGTCGGGATGCCTTCAGGGGCACTCGGAAATTACAGTTTTCAGCTCAAATCTTTGCTCGATCTCCTCACTGGTATATTTTAATGTTGACCATTTCCAGTGGGGTGGCACTGGGGGTGGCAAGGGCTCTGTTGAGGGTGGCAATTGCCACCTCTTTGACTCTGCCCCTGGCACCAAGGGAAGATGCTTCCCTCTCAGCTGAGAGGGCACTTTCTCCTTGGACTTGGAAGTTACTGAGTCTTCTACCTGCTGCATCACACTTCACACATCAAAGCACTGCAGGAGTGTGTGCTAGAGGTCCTGGTTGGATGAAGCCAAAAGCACAATATCATCTGCAAATAGCAGGCCATCAATTCTAGCCACCAATACCGCACATCATTCCAGCCATAGCTGTGCCTTGTTTCCCTGTCTATGAAAGTCACTGACAGGAGGGGAGGTAAAATGCATCCTTGGCTGATGCAAATGAGCACTCTAAACTTTAATTTTGTGCCATGGATGCAAACACAACTCAATTCCTTCATACAAGGCCCAGGTAGCACACAGTAGCAGTCCCTGGTATCTCATATTCCTGCAGCATCTCCATGAATGGAATTAATCTTTAACAGAAGCTTCAGACATAGGTTCCCAACTAACCCTGACGTATCATCTAGGTGGATCCTGAGACGTTTGGTCTCCTGCTCAATGCTGTAAATCCTACTCAGCCAAGCATGCTTGAACTATATACATCTATGAACATCACTATGTTTAAATGTCATATGTGTCATGGGCAGTCCAATAACAATTCACCACTCAGGTTTGGTAAGTGGTGTTTTTCAAGCATGTCACCCTCTTTCCTTAAGACGTATGAGTACTGAAGTCAAGACAAGCCCAAAACACAGGACTGCGAAATATGTGGGGGCTGGACTTAGGTCTATATATCCATAGTACCTGAGGGTATAATCAATGTTAATAAATTGAGCAGCAGCAGAGAACAATAAAACAAATACAACAGTATCAGTAAACCAACATATATAGTATATATAGTAAAGTGACCAGTGCCAGTGTGACAGGGGATATGATCAGGGTTGGTTGTCAGGGGCCAATAAGGTGTTAAGTGTCCTCACAGCCTTGGGGTAGAAGCTGGTGCTGAATGTAACTGAACCGACTTGGATGCTCCTGGACAGAGTGTCCATGGGGGTATTAAAACCTACCATCCTCAGCTTCCCAATCAGGTTCTGGGGGATCATGCTGTTGAATGGGGAACTGTCAATGAACAGCATTCTACCACAGGAGTCTTTTTTCCATCCACGTGGGACAGGGCCAGGTGTCCAGCCAAGGATATGGTGTCATCAGTGAAGCAGTTGGGACAATAAGTGAATTGGAGAGGGTCATGTGAGGTTGCGAGTCCAGTTTTCATGTGTCCCACTAACTAGCCCCTTGAAGCACTGCATGAGGATAGGTGTGAGTGCAACAGGCCAACAGTCATTAAGACAAAAGATTGGTGGATTCTTAAGTGTGTTGGTGGTGTTCCTACATCATCATAATTAATGTTGCACTAGGACCATCATTACAAGTGACTAATCACATTATTGTGATGACATAGCTTTGCGACTTGGGGATAAATCCAAACAGTGTTGCCAAGAACAGATGCTCCTCTACTTACGAACTTTCAACTGACAAACTTTAAGATATATGAACGAAGAGGACTGTAAATCCAAATTGTGTTCATTGGGCTCCTGTTTCCTGTCCGTAACATCGATTATTTTTTCTGCGCGCCAATTCCACCTAGTATGACTTTTGGCCGCTACTCCCGCCATACAGCAGCGTAGCATGCCTACTCCCAGCATCCTAGTTCTTAGTACTTGCGTATACCCGAAAAATGATGTTGAATAACGACTTACGAACATTTCAAGTTACAAACAGCCATTTGGAACGTATCTCGTTTGTAAGTAGAGGAGCGGCTGTATGTTTATTATAAGCAACTTTGAACTGTTTCTTTGAAATGACTTATAATTTCATTAAGTTGCGGGTTGCATTTTTGTCAGGGTCGGTGCCCATCCGACTCTGCCCTTTGTGTCTTTTCTGTTTTCCCCAGTGTTTATTAGTTGTTATCTTTACTTTCCTGTTTTGGTTTTCCCTGACTCTGTCCTGTTTTAATTTTGGTTTTCCTGCATTTGTCCTTAGTCTTTCCTAGTTTAGTCAGTTCTCTGTGTTATGTTCCATAGTTTCTAGTGCTGCGTGGTTGTTTCCTAGTTTCAGTGTTTGGTCCTTTTTAGTTTATATTTCTCCTGTTCAGTTCTGACCCCTTGTGGCCCCTTTATTTTGTGCTTTTCCCCAGTATGTATAGTTATAGCTAATTCAATACACCCCTGTTGTCTCAGAGCTGCTCAGTGGATCGTCGCTGTCTTTCCACCTGTAGTGTAACAGTTTTTTTGGGCTTGTTCTTATTTTGAGGTTGTGGTTTTATGGCTTTTTAACCTAATCCTAATTTTTAAAAGATACATCATTCTATGAAATTGAAATATTAATGACAATTATACTGCAGAGTACAGACCCAGCCCACTGTTGATGAAACAATTGACATTAGACAGCTGCCACAGGCATACATGCATAAAATAGCTTAAAACTTAAACAAATCATGCCATCAAATGTTGCCTTCGGTGTAAGCTATGTGTAACTATGTTTGGACAGTAATTTCCTCCTGGGGTGGATAAAGTTCACCTTAGTTGTAATTTTATTAATTTCTTTTTGCTGTCATACTTTCCATACATTATATCCTGGTATATGCTATTTAGATTTTTTTTTATGTATTTTTCTGGCGATATTTTGACATTTAAAGACTGTTAAAGGTTCATTAAAATTTCCTGTTATGCACATAACACATAATTTTGCATCTCTCAAATATTTTCTTTTTGTTATGACATTTATCAGTTTAGTTTAGTATCACGTGTACGAAATATGCTACAAAGCATATTTGTAGTTTACAGCAAGTCACAAGGAGTTATTTACTGTCACGCTGACAAAAGAAAATGAGAAACAAAAACTTAGGACCATGCCTCATTCTCTGTTTTCAGTTAATTTCGGTAACTGTTGTAAATATCTTCTTTTTACAAGGAACGCACATAATTGGCACAAACTGTGTTCCATATGGTCGTGTTTATTGGGCTTGGTTTTGGGCTTGATTTCTCCACCTTACTCTGCACAGTGGATGTATTTTTGGCTTGTTTTCAGGGGTGAGGTTGCTTGTTTGTTTTGTGATACTCAGCAACACTGCTAGCAAAAGGAGCAATCCTAGAAGTGCGCCTCAATGCAGTCCTTCTGCTCATGGATCAGACACGTAAGTATTAAAAAAAAAATATATATATATAACCTAGTTTAGCTGGCTATTAATCACCAAATTAAATTTGTCACACATTTGTAAATGTTGAACATATGTACTCTCATTTGCTTACAGTATTTTAAAAGTTTGTAGCGTGTTGAGACTATAATAGTGATTTCCCAGTGTCACTCAAATGTGTGATTTCATTACAAAATGCAGTTTGGAGACCAGACAGACAGCAATTCCTCCTGGTGAAAGGTCTTGTGATTTTACGTGGCCTACCACTTCGTGGCTGAATTGCTGTTGTTCCTAATTACTTCCACTTTGTCATAATATCACTAACAGTTGACCGTGGAATATTTAGTAGCAAGGAAATTTAATGAATGCACTTATTGCACAGGTGGCATCCTATCACGGTACCTGGCTTGAATACACTGAGCTCCTGAGAGCGACCCATTCTTTCACAAATGTTTGTAGATTCAATGTGCATGCCTAGGTGCTTGATTTTATACACCTGTGGCTATGGAAGTGATTGGAACACCTGAACTCAATGATTAGGAGGAGTGGCCCAATACTTTTGGCAATATGGTGTATAAAAGATGTCTAGTCATCCCAGTGGCCAGAGTCGCAATACATTAAGGGCCTTGCTGAAGGGTCCAACGGGGAATTCATTGTGCTAAACATGGGATTCGAACCGCCGAACTTCCATTGGAGTCCTAACCTGCAAAGCCACACACTACTTGAAATTCAGAGATTTGAGTTGGAGAGCTAAGAACAGCAGCTAAAGAGTGATGTGCATGTACAGGTACATATGCAAATAAATACATAACTCAATCATCACAACACTGTCACCTACCTGAGCTTAACTCTTCAGGGTGCTGACTTAGCATTTCATGGTGTCAGCGGACTCTTTGGTGTCCTCCAGCTCCTTCTGCACCTTCCTGCGATTCCTGTTCACCCTCTGGGCTGCATCCTCAGCCTCCTCCAGCTGGCATTTCAGCTTCTTCAGACAGGAGTTCATCGTCTCCACCTGCAGGGTGAGCCAAAAGTTGCTGCCCAACTAAGCTTCTCTGGGGAAAAAACATTTTTCCATGCGTGTTAACGTGCCAATTCTGGGATTTGTGACAGAAACCCCAATGCTGTGCTCCTCAGTGCTGCACTTTCTGCCAGCTCGCGAAACGTAAAAAGTTCGAGAGTCTAGGTGATAATAACTCTTTTTGTTAAACAGCTGTGACTAAAGATGTCACTCTATTTTTAGAGAAGATGTCAAGTCAGTGATGAACCATCTCCACCCCAAGCCCTATTCATTCCCCGTGCTGTGCCTACTCAGAGCTGAATGCCCAGGGAAGCTGCAAGCTATCGCCTCAGGGCCCCACCTCCTCCTGCAGGACAGGAAGACTTCTGGGCCGTGTGCATGCAGGACCCCATCGCATCTCACCTCACTAGACCAGACTCTTCCTTCACTCATCCTCCTGGCATTTCAAGAATCAACAATAACTTAAACATATATAATAAAAAAATTCAAAGTCATGAATTGAATTCTTTTCAATGAAAACGTAAATATATAATAACATATCATCTGACCACAGCCACCCACCCCACAACTAGGAATGGGAATCGCGAAGAACCGGAATCATACACCCCCAATTCCTCTAACAATTCATCCGGACATTTTGTGTCCCGCAAAATAATGTCACATGCCACGATTTGGAATCCACATGGAAGCTGTCCAGGGTATGGCTGCATTTTATAAAGGAGGATGACCATTGTGCAGTGTGCAACCAATGCAAAACCGTTAAGCATTTAATCTGTCTACACGGCATTGCATTTAAAGATTGTCATGTGTTCTCCACTCCGCCAAGTACAAGCTCCGTGGTCTCCTTAGTCGCGGGTAACTTTACGGTGCCTAAAGTTCGTGGTTTGCATCCATTCACCACAATAGAGTAAAAAGCTTTTCGGTACGTACTGGTAGTGAAATGCTTTCATTATTTTTGTATGTCAGTACATTGTAAAGCAGATGCGTAATATTAAACTAGGGTGTTGTCCAGTTTATATTATGCTACATTTAGCATGATTTTAAAGGCCCAGTATGCTATTCTGATGGCAAAAATTACAGCAGTGTTGTCAAATTGCATGCTGAGATGCAGGGAAATGATCAAGGCACTTAACCCAAGATATAAACCCCCATAATGGGACTACCTGACCAGTCATCTCATCTACGCCGGGTATGAAGTTGAGAAAGGCAAATTACTTTCAGAGCTGAATTATTCAAGATTCAAGAGGTTTATGTGTCACATACCCAGTTGTTGTGCCATTATGGGTGCATGTCTGATGCAGGGGACTGCAGGTTTATTGACTTTCAATAGGGTGAAACTAAAACCTTTACATGCACTAACAAAAATTGGTACCTCGATCAGAGCAAATAGTTTTTACAGGTCCTCTTATAGACAGAAACCGTCCAAATGCATTAACAAAGCTAGATGGGTCGAGTGAATCTAGGACCTCAATGTGAACTGCTCTAATACTCAAGCATGTGAATATGACAGCCCACCTTTTTTTGTTGGATGACGCTTCCTCTTGTGCGTCGGGATGACACAAACCATGGGTCAAACACATCTAAGCCCACATTTGTAAATGGGGAGTCTGTTGTGAGATGGTATGGAGGGAGGTTAGAGAGATATAATGTGTTACCTTAGGCGGAGCTTAAATTCGTCTCTGTTTCTGACATCATAAATGAGAGGGGGCGTATCCCTTATTCTGATTGGTCGGGGGTTATCTCCATATACCATACATGTGTATGCCACGTGTTGCCAATAGGGGGCCATATGGTTTGGGAGATAAGGGTTGCCATTAAACTTTAATAGAATGAAAATACATTACATGTATTTATTTGTGTGTTATTTTTTATTACGTTTTTAAGGAATAATAAAGCATATAGCAGGATGAATGCAATCTAGCACATAAACGTCCAGCGGGGGTCCATCCATGGCCACGTGTTGTTAGTAGGCACAAGCGCCACGGCGTATTTTAAAAGAAGAAAGCACCAAAATGTTTTAAAGAAGAAAAACTTTAGCGTTATTTTAAAAGAAAGAAAAGCAGGCGGAATTTAAACAAGTATAAACATGCCCGAAAGAAGCAGAAGAGCAAATGCTGAGTTTAAACAAGCTCAAGCGAAACCAATTAACATACAGCACGTCGTTTTAAAATAAGGCAGCACTTAAACTCATTACATTTAACCAACATGTGAAAAGAAAGACTTTAGCGGTATTTGCCAGTGTTAGGTTGAAGAAAGCATTTAAGCAGTAAATTTTTTAGAAGAAATAGAACGAAAGGCGAAATGAGCAAATCCCGTAGCTGGGCCATATGCGGCTGGTCTGTTTGAACAACGCGGCCGAAATGAAAGACCGAAGGGGCCAGCACTTGGCGCATGTGCACTCACGTAGACACCCATTTCAAAATGGCGACACCAGCGGAGCACCTGTTATTTCAAATAAACCCCTATAACCATAACGTTTTTAAGTAATGAAGCACTTTTCTGCCAATGTGAATAATAAAGCGCTCTAAGCATTTCGACAGCAAGAATCAAGGAATAATTTGTTAATTCTTCTTTAAATGAGCGCATGCGCTGTCTCTCTCTCTCGCTCTCATGTAGCGCATGCTCGTAGAGCCACATAGTATTTTCTTTAAAGAGCCGACTCGTTGCGTCAAGCAGTTGTCAAATTGGAAACAAAATGGCTGCCAGTGGAAATTGTTGTCGTGATGCTAACCGGTGGCCCTGGATTGTGGCGCACAGCCAGCAGCCCCATCCTGGCAGAAAGCACATTACCTCTATTTATCAATCTGTCTTATTTGTAAATAGTATAAAATGATCTATTTCCAGTTTAAATAAAAGTCGAGCTCTAACACCACAGTCCCTGATTTTTTAGCTATATTTAGCTAAATTTATCTATGTCTGGTTAATTAAAAGGAATAAAGCAATATAACTTGAAAATTTGTATGATACATTAGTTAAAATTTTTAAGCAATAATATTTAAGGAATAAAAAACAATTTTGTTGTATTTTGTTAGTTTATTTTAAATGAGCTGGACAGCATTATTTAATTGCTTTTAACTAGTGAACGATATTTAGCAGCAAACATCAGATACATTTGGTAGAATAAATACTTAGTTATTTAAATAATTAAGGAGTAAAAAACATTAATCGTAGTTGTTAACTGAGTAAGCTCAATGCACGGCGTAAAAATTCTAAAAAGAATTTAGGCTGCAATGAACAAGTGTTCATTGATAGTACAGATAGGCAGAGGGGTTTTTTTTATCGCTGAGCAGCAGGCGGGTGGTGTTGAAACGGCCAACGGGCAAGAATTTAGGACATATTTAGCTCTTTTTGTTATAGCGCTATTTTAAATTAGTATGAGTGTGATATGTCATTTATGCAATAAGAATTGAGGAAGAATTAAAACAACCGTAATGGTTCTTCTTTGTTCAGCCTCAGTAATGGTTCGACAAACAGCTGAGCCACTAATGCCGTAAACAAGGAATAAAAACCATTAATCCCGGTTATAATAATTACGTATAAAAATATACAAAAGTTTAAGGAATAAAGCACACGACAAACAGCTGAGCCACTAATGTACTAAACAAGTAATAAAAACCAATAAATAACCCAGTTATAATAATTAAGTATAAAAATATATAAAAGTTTAAGGAATAAAGCACTCGACAAACAGCTGAGACCCTAACGCCGTAAACAAGGATTAATGAATAAAACAGTTTAACAGTTATTTCGATGTTGCTAAAGAAGATGTACATGATTATTTAATATATGTAATATAAGAAATAGTGTCAAAAACATATTTTTAAAAACTGGCCATAGCTCGACCGATGGTAAAGATGGATCACTAGCGCCACCCTGTGGGTGAGTGTAACTGCGTGTAACCCCCCCACCCCCACAGCGGAGCGAGGGCAGGCCAACACCCCCACCCCAAAAGTTTCCCTTTATTAAGAACCCAGCTGGCGAGCAAGAATACAGATACAACTGAAGACTTGAAATGACCCGACATACATCGACGATCAACTCACGACGCCAAAGATAAAAATGCCAAATTGGAGGTATGTAAAATTTCTTTCACCGTATTTAGAATTGTTTGAATTGTAGCTATTGTGAAAACATTATGACTATTTTGACCCAACATTTTTCTGTGTTATCAAGTGAATTACGGATGCTGTGTAAGACTGGTGAAGAAAGTGACTGGCATTTAGGTAGGTTTCCGAACATATCAATGGATTTACTGTTTTAAAATTGTCAAAAGACTGTATGTTTTTATATACACAGGTCCAGGCTGTGGATGGCAGGCAGAAGAAATGACCGAGCATGTGGATGAAGTGTTCAACTGGGGGTTTATGGAGGATGGGGCAGCGGTGGGCACCAAAGGTCGAAGCATGCGGCGGCTACACACTGTAAAATTCATAGCCGGAACAATCGCTTGGTTACTGGATACAATAATAGATGAAGATTGCAAGGCGTGTGCAGCATACTGTGCGAACCTGCAATGGCATGCCTGTTACAATGGTCCAGAACCGTATTGTTTTCATCACAATTTTGAAAGGGTGTCAAAAAAACTGCATACGCCATGTCTGGAGGATGTTATAGTGAAGGGCCTCATGGCGTTTAACCCGAATCCCCCGCCAGCCGCAGCTGTTCAACGGGTTATTACTGCAGTTTTAAATAAGTTGAAAAATGTGAGGGATGTACGCAGCAAGCTGGATGACTTGATACGCGGCGTTTACAGATCCGTATCACACTAGTGATATATATGCAATGATTCGTGCTTTCTGGGATATGGAGCATCTCAAGCAGAACCCCGACAGATGTAAATGATGAAATAACTATAAATGTGCGTGTGTGTAATTGTCACGTTATCCCGAATGTTATGTACCTTTTAGTTATTTTTTATTTTACTTACATGTAAACTTTTTTACAACAAAAATAATAAAATGAGCGGTAAAGCTGTTTACTAATCATGCGCTTAGTGAGTATATCCTGTTTTTTGTTTGTTTGGGGTGGTCCATAATGTTTTGGCACAAGCTTGCTGTATCATGATACAGAGTCGGTCATTTTTGTCAGCAAGCCGGGTGACTGGATGCCACCTTTGGGCGACTTTCTCGGGGAGCTCACAAGCGAGTTGGACCCAGATAACCACATTGTGGAATTTGTCTCAGGGGGCCCAAAACTTATGGGTACAGAACAGCAAAGGGCAAAACAAGCATGAAAGTGAAGGAGATCGCACTGCATAACACCAATTCAAAAGTGGTTAACATCGCATCCCTCACAGACTTGGTTCACGACTTTGTGAGTAACCCACGTGACCCCGCTAGAGAGATCAGGACAACCACGCAGCAGATTGCGTGAGATAAAAGGGGCTTCCTTTTGAAAAATAAGACAGCCAGCAAGTGTTTCAAGGTTGTGTACTTGTCACTTTTATGGCAGAGGTGGCAGCTACTGCCTGACTACACGACATTAATTTATGGATTCTAGTGACAGGTTTGACAATAGACTTAAGTATCCGTTCTCATGTATTATATCGGGACCGAGCAACTGTGGCAAGTCGCATTTCATTAAAAGATTGTTGGAAAATGTGTACTGTACATTGTCCAGAGTACCTCAATTCGTGGAAGGAATCCCAGAGTCTCTGTGTGACGATGAACTTTTGCCGTCAAATAAAATCAATCTGGATGTTAGTGTCCAGTCGGACTTCATTTGCGAGCGATGTAAGCTAGTGGACTCGCTCATGATCAAGGTTCGCGGCCTTGAGGAGAAACTGGCTCTCATCCAATGTAACAGTGAGTTAGAGGAGCAAGATAATACGCCTGTTAGGGAGAAGGTGTGTACGCCACTAGCGGGGAGGAGGGAGAATG
>JAODJX010000408.1:0-10550 GCA_026776945.1 Isichthys henryi
ACACTTGTCTACAGCCCCCGCTATCTTTAATTGGATTATTCATTCCTCCTGTTCATGCAGCATTACACAACTGATTAAAAATAGGAAACAAGAAAGAGAAAAATGATTGTCCTTCCAGGACAATTGTCCCCCCCCCCTTCATGGGGGAGGCAAACAGTCAGTCCCTTCCAGACAGTGGTGCATGCAAACACACAAATAAATAACACGCAGAGAAACTAACAAGATCTACAGGCGGAAAATGATGATTATCTTTAATCACTGACCTTCCTCCGTTTGGCGGGACTGCATTATCCCAAACCTTCATTTCTTATAAAAATATCTATCACACACAATACGGGAATGATGAGTCGGGCTGGGGACTTCCATCAGAGCGGAATTCCAATGGCCTCATTACTTGTCATCGCACATTGTGACTGGAAATTGGTTCTTTCAGGTTTTGTTTGCTCGGCCAATTACAATAATTTCTCTGCTTGACACGTTGTTTGCACAGATGTGGGACATTAATAAACATGAGCGCTAATCTGAATTATTGAACCGCCCACCGCAAGTCTGACTGCGGATTCGGGACCCCCGACCCTCGAGGGGTAGCTGGCTGACCGGGATGGGGCGGGGACGGGTGCGTAATGTGCCAAGGAATGACGTGGTTGAACCCCAGCGTGGATCGCCAATCTTAACAGCTGTGACAGAAGGAATCCTATGGACTATATCACAGATGTTCAAGAGTTCGGAACCCGCAGGAGATTCTTATGGCTCTAGGACGGCCAGTCTGGCAACATATAACCGGCATAACACAGCCTTATGGTCACGGAAAGCAGAGCCACACCGGCATGTCACACACAATATAAAGGTCTATTTATGATGGGGGTGGGGAGGGGGATGAGGCCAAATTAAATATTAGGGGATACACATCCCTCCTAGTTGCTATGCCCTGGATCTGCTCTATCTACACAAAAATAATGCATTTTTTTTTAATATATAAACTTCCAGATGCAGGCTGCCATATTCTGAGCTGTGAATACACAAACTAGGAAGAAATGTTTGATATTTTCATCATGTTTGGACTCCAAAACTATGAAGACAGCATAACGTTGTCAGTTACAGACACCAGACAAGACACATAACATGGAACAATTCCATTAATCCCATCCCACCCAGTCAAACCCCCCCCCCAAGTAAAAAAAAAAAAAAATCAACCGAAGGAGAACAACTCAATGCCAGTGAGTACTGGGAATATCTACAAGAGGAATGCAGGAGAAGCAATTTTTTTGTCTTTTTCTCAGATGTCTGAGATGTTCAAAAGGCAGAACGGAGGGAGGGCTAGTTATTCTGGGGAATCAAAAAGATTCCGGAGACTTTGATCACCGACGTCTTACTCCATGCAAAATTACTGCGCAAGAGCCTCCGACTTCAGGACGCGCCAGCGAAACGGAAACGTATAATAACGTGCACAAAACCAGGCGGAAAATGAAAGGAGCCTTTTGTACATTCTTTGATTACAGACCAGCTTTGTGACTGGAGAGCGAGTTCCTTCTGTTTGAATGCGGAGAGAGACGGAACGTGAGTACAAGGACCTAAATATCCCCCTGATCTTAAGAGATGCTTAGGTGTATGTTTGGAGGGGTGGGAGGAGTGAGTTCGAGGCCAGTGGCAGATGGCAGTTCGTAGGACTGTTTTATTAATTAATTCGTCTTACACGCTGTCCGCAGTTCTCCGCGATGTCAGCAACCACTGCACAAGTAAACTGAAGTATGTAGACACCAGCAAACTGATTTCAATTTGGCAAATAGAGTTAAAGCCCAAACATCCCACTGATGTGTAATATGGCACCTCTGCACATTGCGGATTGTCCCTGGAAGGGGCGGAGCTGCGAGCTTGCAGCAATGCACCATGGGAAGGCTAGCAAATAACTCCCAAATTAGGCCGATCCTGCAGTCAAACAGCTGTACGACACACTGCTGTAGATATTTGAGCTCCGTTATTTATCCTGGTGGAAAGGCAAGGCGTAGCGGCAATGCTGAAGCGATGAAAGTAGCTAAACATTCATTACGCTACATCTTGAATTCTATTTTATTAGCTACAAAAGCACTTGGCGAAGTCACCCGATCTGGCGGTTTAATGAACCACACTTCAGCCGCAGAAACAGGTCAGGCTGAGTTAAGTCCATAACTGATATGCTTGGTTCTAGTTCAGCTCAGGGCTTTATACAGGAATGGGACCACAGGGGCGCTGTCTGGAATGAAAGCTGATTGGCTTCCAGAGCGCCCCCTCCCCTTATAAGTTCTTTATGCATTACGGCCCCTCTTATGTCTCCCACCTTGAAAAATCCCAGAATCTGCCCAGAAGCTGTAACATCAGCAGTAATCTCTTTCATGTTTCCTCTCCGTCCACCAGCACCAGAACATTTTAACTGGCATGCCAGCATAGGTTACTAGCAATGGCCCCACCAGCACGTCTACTGGTTTTGGCTGATACGTGATGCTGACGGTTACTGGTTTCGGATGGAATGTCCACAAAGGTAAACAGACATGTTTGGGGTGGGGTTTGGGTTGTTGTGCTTCCCTCCCCACCACTCAAACACCTTTTTTGGGGGGGGGGGGGGGGGCCCGGGTATTTAGAAAACAGGGACGATGACCTGCCTAGCCCCTACACACAAAGGCACTGCTACCCCCCAACCCCAGAAGAAGAACGCGGGGATGGTTACATGCCACTGGCCGCTTCAGCGTAACCCGGCACGTTTCATTAAAGGCACTGAAAGCCGTCGGTCCTGACAAAGGAGAAATTTCATTTCATTTAAATCCAATTACGCTCGGACAGTATCTGTGAGGAGGAGGAGGGCGAGGAGGAGGAGGGCATGGTGGCTGTTTGACCGCAGCTGCCCGTGTTCCATTACTGTCGCAATAATGAACACAATCATAACAAATAGCGGAGAAGCGCCGAGGTTTGCCCCCCCCCGCATGTTCACACTCTCAGATCTGGCCTCGGATCCAAAGCAACCTGAACTATTCTGCTTCAGGTCTTCATAAAAGTCGTGAGGTTGGCCGGGACACACATCGCCATCGGAGTGAGGATCCGCTGCTGTTCAAACGCTGCCTGATAAGCATTGTGGGACACACACACAGACACACACACAGACACTGTGTGTCCCCATAAGGGTAGGTATACCCACTCACACACACACACACACAAGTTTGTAATTATATCTTTGTGGGGACTCTCCATTCATTTCTACGGGGAAAACTCTAATCCCAACAATGATGACCTTAATCCCTACCCAGCCCTAACCTTAACCATAAGTAACCAAATAAAATACAAAGCATTTTTTGATTGCATTCTCAGATCTTTGCGTGCACCTGGAAAATGGTCCCCACAATGTCAAAATAACAGGTCTGTATTACATTCTGTGTATATTACACTTGATCCACAGAATGTAATATAAACATAATCCACACACACACACACAAATAGCTTGATCTTAAAAACACCTTCTATACGAACTGCAGTGAGACAGCGGACAGCCGCAGTAACCAGCAAAAGCAGGGCTGAGTTTTTTTTTATTGAGTTAGCCTACAAGTATATTAACCGCCTGCTTTATGGAAGGCAGATCCAGTTCGTAGTTTTCCCATAGATTTCATTTGTTGTTCTTTACCAGCGTAACTTAATAAGAACCACTGGAACATAAGGCATTATTAGGTTGCACCTGATTTGCAATGATCTCTGCACGACACCATGCTTAAGGATTCTCATTAAAGCGATGAGAGGTTTTCTGCTGATCCGCCAAAACAGCACACTGGCTGCTTGCTTGGGGGAAGACGCCCGGCAGGATGGCATTATTCATGCGCTTTTATTCGCAGTAACTCTATGTTCCGTTCCCTCGGCCATTCTTACAGGAGGCGTGGGGCTTAATGTCCTTCCCAGGTGTTTGGACCTGAGGAAAGAGGCCCTGGATGATTCTGTGTGTCAGAGATGTCCAGATATGGGGGGCGGGGGCTTTAAAATAGAGTCATAGGGGCTTAACTGTGTGTCTGCACGTTTAATATACTTTACTACAATTTAACGACAACATCAAATATTACAATTTAACAACAACATCAAATGGCACGTCAGCAGCCAAGAACCATACGACTGTAAAGAATGAAACACCCCTAGAAGTGTTGTTGTCTTCCTGTTGTTGCTCTAGAACATTCCAACGTAATGTGCGAGCTGACACTTGTTCCTCTGATGTGCAAGGACGGCCTCTTGACAATTAGGCCCTGTTGCAAAATTCCACCCCCCCCCCAGATTCTGGAAGAGCCTCCTCACAACTAATGTTTTAACTCCAGAGACATAACTCATAAGTCACCAGGGCAGAGTCATTAATTTCCTCGGGTTTTAATATGTCACGGCTGAGCGGCTGCACGTCCTCACCACCCGCGCATCGCCGCGCAGGCTTCTCCTGCGCTGGGGCCGCGGCTACAGCGGCAGATACCCGCCGAGCGCGTCACGGTTCAGGGCCCCCTAATCTAAATGGGAAGTCGCCCATATTTCACCGAAACACTTGGGGAGGCAGGCTGTGTCTCCCCACAGCAGGGAGCTAATGGCGGTCCACCGTTCCCCAGCTAAGGGGGCTCCGAATGTGCCAGGAGACGGGGGCAGATAAGGGGTATGGGTACGGAAAAAGGGAAGAAAAAAAAAGAATAAAGCCAACACCAATGGCGAAAAAACAAGAAAGAGACTACTGCCAGTGTTCCGGGGGAGGAGCCATGATTAATACTGTGGAACAAACCTTATCATTAGCCAATGAAATGTTTTGATTCGACAGGGGAGGGGCACTCTCAGGGCCAATCAGCTTTCACCCTGTGACCCCGCCCCTGTATAAATCCCTGAGCTGAACTTGAACTAACCAGCGTACTACCCTCAGGATGAAGTGACACCTCTCCCCTCCTTTGAAAACCCCCCCGATGTGTCAAAGACACTGTACTTGAGCAGGGACTCCCTCCCCAACAAAAGCGACTTAAACGTAAGAGGTGGTTTTAAGCCGACGCTTGGTCTTGCTATAAATGTCCCACAATGCACGGTAGCAATATTTCAGAAGCTTCCTCAGGAGACTGTGAGCTCTGATAGCCTGCTTAGGAAAAGCCACCTGAAATTGTCCTGCTGTTAGCAAAAAAAAAAAAAAAAAACGTTTTAAAAATTCATATTCAGGTCTCGGCCGAAGTCCTGGAGGTCCTTACAAAGTTAACTGTTCTATGAAAAGCGTCCCTGACCTGCGACCCATGCGCTGAGAGATGAGAGATGACGTTCAAGCTGCACCCAGAAGCACAGAAACCTGCTGCATCTGTAGTTCCCACCTTCGAAACCTGCAGCGGTCTGAGCACTTTATCGCAGACCTTCAGATGGTCTAGAAACATTCTAGATGTCAGGTCTCACTCGTGTTGCCATTTGTATCAAGCAACAAAACCATTCCTCCTTTAGCTACTACCTTAGTCAGCGAACATTCAGAAATATATCAGTAATAAAAAGATTTGTAAACCTGACAACAATGAAAACCGGAGTGAGAGTAACACTGGCGTATTTGTACTAGAACTTTATCTGAATGAGGAGGCAGCATCCCGACACAATCACAATTAGGCTACTGTGACTTCGACCCAACGACCGTTTCGCTTAACGAGGAGTGTTTGTAGTTTATTCAGCAATGATGCCATTACCCAGGAAAATAAACCTGTGTTAACTACTTTGAGATGCCTTGTTCTGACATTTCACATTTATATTTACATATTTGGCAGACTTTTTTGTCCAAAGCAAAGTACAACCGAGCTATAGCTCGGTTATCTACGACAAATAGCTCATTGAAAACATTCATGCTGTCGAGGAGTCAACTACGCATAAGCCTAGTTAGGCCGAGCTTCCAGTAAATGGCCAAATACAAATGTAAGCAGTGTTGGGCAGTGCACGATAACTGCTAACCAAGCAAGAACCTAATAATATTGCAGGTAACACTTTACTTGATGAGGCACAAATAATATAGCATTATGCTATCCATCCATCCATCCAGCCAGCCATCCAGGCAGGCAGGCAGGCAGGCAGGCAGGCAGCCAGCCAGGGCTGTGGGCCTGTGGCCTATGCTTAGGTTTGGGGCTTAGGCTGGGGATGTGTGGCCTCCATCCAGCCAGCCATCCATCCATCCATCCATTTCCCAAATCGCTTATCCTACTGTATCGCGGGGCATTATGCTATTACTTATGTAATTAATTAACCACAATCTTAGTCTTACATACTGACCTCATGTTAATGCATCATTAACGAATAGTGATGACTGTTTTATCCCAGTTACTATATTTGCTACTATATCTGTTAATTCCGTAAACCTTTCTGAACTACTGAAGAAACAAGTCATGAATAAC
Organism: Isichthys henryi; assembly: GCA_026776945.1. Classification (NCBI taxonomy): domain Eukaryota; kingdom Metazoa; phylum Chordata; class Actinopteri; order Osteoglossiformes; family Mormyridae; genus Isichthys; species Isichthys henryi. The sequence goes on from JAODJX010000408.1 coordinate 6,381, forward strand.
ACAATGTGAAATACTGATCTCATGTTTATTATTAATGAACTGCGATGCATCTTTTCTCAAGTAGCAACTATATCTGTTCATGATCTGTTCATAATTTGTATTTGAGTAGTAACTGAGTTGTTACTAAGTAGTTGAACCCCATCAAGTAAAGTTAACCAAAACTGAATTGAACGGGCTGTATCTTTACTAAAACACATTCCAGAATAATCCAGCGGCCGTATCCTCTACAGACCCGATCTTTCCGCCCTTGTTCGGGCAGGCTGCGTCAGTACGGTAGCGACCTGACTTCTGACCCTCTGTCTGATGACCTATTGATTATGTCTGGAACCAACAGGGAGAGGCTCCTCCCCTTGAGGTCATTCTAAGACGCACCATGATTTAATTTCAGCACCTTGGAAGCTCCTACTTATCTAATATGACGATATTTCTGCCCTGCTAACATTCTCCACGGTGGAAGTAAATGAAAACGCAGTTCACACAGAAACCGTTTATTATTCAGAAAAGTTTCTTCATGGGTACTGCAGCCTAACAGGAAAAAGAGGACATGGAAACAAGCTAAATTAATAATAAATAAATAATAAATGATAATGATAATTAGGCACAAGCCTGCCTTCCCTTGAAGGACCCCTTATTTGCATATGGAACAATGAACCTGGTTTCCACTGTCCAATTTCCCCAGCTTATTGACAAGGCAGCCAGAGGGTAGTGAGAAGCGAACCGGCTCCCCTTTTGGTGGGAGTTGTCATGGAGATGCTCGCTCTTAAGGTCATGTGGCTTCAAGTTTGAGCAACTTATATTAGCAGTCCAAAAAATAGGAGTTTTTTTTTTCGTTTTTGCTGAGAGCAGTTGTTTATGAGAGATGCAACTGAAAAAACATCAGCTGTTGTTGCCTGTGGGAAATATTAGCTGTTATGCAAATGAATTTATTCCTAAATGTAACCATCAATAACATAATCTATGGAACAGGATAAATGGACGCATGTAGGGTGTGGAATAAGGGTTCTATGCATTCTATGGCCAGTCTCATAGTTTCATATTGTAACAACAAGGATACACTGGTGGTCAGAATTGAGAGCGAAACAAGTAACATTGATGTCACTCATCTGCGTTGTCAGATTACCCTTTGTTGTGTGCCTCTAGTTTTTTCTGGTTGGTTTTTAATTTCTAGCCTTGATTTTCATCAAATCCAGAATGGCAGGTTTACCCAGTCGTCGGTCTCTACTGTTATGCAAGCAAACAGTACTCCTACTACAAAACCTACTACTATAAACAGTACTCTGACTACAAACAGTATTACTACTACAACAGAACTCCTACTACAAACAGTACTCCTACTACAAACAATACTACTACTATACACAGCACTCCTATACTGCACTACAAATGCAAAACATACTACAGTACTAAAGTAACAATAACCTACACTGCACTACAAAAGTGAAACACAGTAACTACCCCGACACTGAAACTGAGAAAAGAGGCCTCAGAGTTTGTTGACCATCGACCTGCATGTGCAGTCATTAGGTAAATGACAGCGTACTTTTTCCAATGCCAGCATAGCCAATCTAAGATATTTTATCACAAGATTTAAGAGCTCTACTGATAACTGCACTAAAATATGCAGCTATAGCATTTTGCCTTTGGATGGCAGTACAGGAGGAATGGGGACCTCACTGTTTGGGCCACAGGCATCATAGAGGAATGTAGATAATCCCTATTCACACTGCAGATGCCCAGGAAACCTCTCCGTAGGGAGGCAAAAGGTAGGGGTACAATCTCCCTCAGCCACTGGACGTAACGCTGGTTTGTCTGTGTTCTCTGGGTCTTCACACAGAAGATGGCAAGAGGCGGGCAGGTCGAACTCAATCCCCCGCTAAAAAACACACCTTCCTTTGACTCTCACATCCCCCGGGGAGGTCAGTTTTTCCTGATTCAGTATTCCACACACTCTGTTTGATATAAGTAAGAGAAGTAAAGTTATCGGTAGGGGTGAAAAAGCCTCGAGTACAGGTGTAGGATATACATTACATTTACAGTTCTCCTCTTCGGTGTATAAGTTGTGTTTTCATGTGCAAAAGAAAAATGGCTTATAAGCCCGACCTCCGCATCAGCCTGCCTTTGGCGATCTTCAGATTATCTGTAGATCTTCAATGTCTCCTCCTTTGGGAATAATCCAGATCAAACCCCTATAAATATTTCACCACTCTTCCGTGCTCTTTACACCTCTTGATAATACTCTCGACTTTCTGCTAAGCAAATTCACATGTTTACGATCGTTACCAGCTTGTCATCATTTTTAAATTCCTTCCTGCTGCAGTCCTTAATGAGAGAGACACAAATTGCTTTCCATATTGTATAATTAAATATTTAGCCTCTACACATTCTCTAAACCATCTTTTGAAGCAAATCTCCGTGTTTTTTGTCTGTTTTTTTTTTACTCTGGGTCGATTCGGAAAAGGAGACCTTTCATAGCTTAAAAAATATATTTTTTTTTAAACTGAAGGAAGTGAAAACTTCAGAAAATACAAGGAAAATAACCTCAAAATGAAATCTGGAAATTCATCTAAACATCTGATGGTTGTCTGAGAAATGCTGGAGGTAGGTCACTGGGGGGAAAAAAAGACTTAATTAGGAAGGAGAAATTGTTGTATCTCCGATATCACCAGCGGACCAGACCAGTGAGAGTTGGGAGGAGGTACATACTGAAAACCAGACCACAGAAAATCAGCAGAATATCACAGAACTGCAAAGTGCCACAGGGTCCAATAACATACCACTTACCTATGAGGGACACCACCTAAAAGACTGTCATCACAAACTCTCATTACCTATTAACAAAATCACGGTCTACGCCCACCTCAAATCGTGCAACATTTTCAGGGAAACTTTTACTAGCAAACCACAGGTTTGCACGGTCACTCAAATCTCTCTAGATTTTGAGTTTATAGCCAATAGAACAGCACTGATATCGGCTGGGAGATAATGCAGCCTAAAACAGGACAACTTGAAGATATTGAATCTAGATGGGTGACACATGACTAAGGGGACTCTATGTCAAGGCCAACCTCCTTGGAAAGAGCAAATCAACATTGACGTTGTCCCTGGCAGCTCTATGTATTAGTGCAAACAGCATATCTATCTTCTGAATCACACATACAAACCTTATTATACCTGAACAGTCTATAGAAGGAAAAGGGATAGAACAACATCCAGAACTGAGGGGAAAATAACATTGGACGGAGGTCTTCTTAGCGACGAAGAACAATTTAATTTGCACCACCTTCAATTTAAGCGCGGAATCAAGCGGACTTCTGTAACTGATGCATTTTACAAAATTATTAAAAGCCTGACACATGAGGCTAAAAACATCGGCACTTCATGTTAAGTGTAATTCTGCTCCTTACATACTTGCAACGCAACTTGGTATCACCGAATCCTCAGACAATGGTCAGGATGTGTTTTGCATTTGAGGGAGCCTAAGAATTCCCAGTTGACGAACAGCTGCCAGAATGGGAGACACAACCCAACCAGTCATCTGATCTTCCCCCAAGGAAGGAGAGTTTGAACTGGGGTTTGAAAGAAGTGTTTTGTGGGTGGTGCTGGTGGTGCAGACATTGGGGGTGGGGGGCATCAGCCCTGACTCATAAGGTTTTTGAGCTATTAATCTGCGATTTCCTTTTGGTTTGCATCCTGATCATCGGAAATAGGCACCACAAGTTTACAAAGACTTTCCCAAGCAGGTTCCAGAGAACCCAGTTGAAGGGTGAACCTGATCTCATTGTACACGCACACGTAGAAGAACAGAATAAGCTTAAAATCAGTGCAGCCATTTTTTTGCCTATTAAGCCGTTTTTCCGGCCTGCAGGATCTATCCCGACAGCATCGGTTAGCGTGAAAGGAGCAATGTGAAGAGAACCATTTAGGACAGAGACAAGAGAAGGTCCACAGCACCATGCGGCCATGTGAGAGTGTAAACCGGATTAGCACTGGAAGGATGGACTCGGGGGGGCGGCATGATGGTGCAGTGGTTAGCACTGTTGCCTCACACCTATGGGACCCGGGTTCGAATCTCCGCCTGGGTCACATGTGTGCGGAGTTTGCATGTTCTCCCCATGTCATCGTGGGGTTTCCTCCGGGTAATCCGGTTTCCCCCCACAGTCCAAAAACATG
>JAODJX010000409.1:0-10548 GCA_026776945.1 Isichthys henryi
CCACTTTGGTCAGTAGCACCATTAGAGGAACTTCTAAAAACATCAACAGAAAAGACTCACTAGTTACATTTACAACAGAATATTGTATGGAATAAGCCATCAAATGCATGGTATTCAGCACATTGATGTCCGACATACTCAAAATCACCTGCCAGCATCATTGTGTTTTGCCTGGATCCAAATGTGTTGACCTGAGCTTGTGTTACTGTCCCAAAATTCACTCTCAACCCCTTAAGTGGGCTCTATGTGACAAAAAGCCCTCGAGCTTCTCACAGATAGAGCAGCTCTGTGTGGAGGAGCATCCATGAGCTCCTTCGGTTACAGCATGAATACTGTTTCTGCCAAACCTACAGAAAACATTCAACTGAATTTTTCTTGGCTTTCGCTAAATACAGTGGTACCTCGGTATACATCCTTAATCCATTCCAGATCCTTGGACTTCTACCAAACAGGACGTATACCAAGCAAATTTTTCCCATAAGAAATAAAGGGAAAATGATTAATCCGTTCCCATGAAAAAAAATTCCTATTGTTACTGGCATATTATACATTGAAGGGGCTATATAAAATTATTTAAACACTAAAATCCATAAATACAATAGCAATTAGATGAAATTAATGGAAAGAGAGTTATAGCGTGGGTTGTTCACTGAATGATAGCAACTGTCGTGCTGACGCTCGTGGCCAGTCGTGGCTTTGTCTCGTGAGAGGTGAACAAGGGTAGTGCGCAGTGTCGAGACTAATTTTTACCCATACAAGATCTAGCACGCGAGTCATATTCCAAACAAAGGTCGTATACCAAGCAAAATTCTTCACGTCCAAACAGGATGTATACCAAGATGAACTTATTCCAAAGCGGACATATACCGAGGTACCACTGAATCTAAATGTTATTAAAGTCATTACTTCTCAGAGGTGTCTGTGTAGATTTTCACTATTATTTATGTTTCAGGGAAGGCATGCGATACAACACATTAGAATTTTCATACAAAACAGCTGATGAGTGCTTATGAATTTTGACCTTCAGATCCAACCCCCACACAACACACACTCAGTCACAGACGCCACCTCCCTCCCTGTTCTCCCCGCTCACTAACCATGACACTTCGTTTTCTTTCGGATTTCATCAACTTTGTTCTTCATTCCTTCAGGCATAATTGCAAGTTTGGTGGCATCTATGACATACACCACACAGTGGATCCGGTCCTGAAGTGGCATTTCGCTGCATGTCTCACAGTCATCGGTAACCTTTTCCTGCAGAGGGTTGAACTAAACAGACAAGTAGTTGATAATGACACATAAAAAACATTCACTAACTTAGAGATCATGAAACTCAAGCAAAATGCAATCTAAGCCTATTCATGTTACATTTGACTAATAACAATACATTAACCTAAAAACAAATCAGTGAATGAGATTAAAATTACATCAAAGAGACCCTAGGGAGAAAAATACCAGTAATTATAAACATGTGTGAGTCATTACAGGGATCAGACCAGCATGTATTCATATACCTGTTGTTTTTGAGGCCTGGTTAGATACACAGTTCTTACCTGGTACTTGTCTGGTACGTAGCCCTTCAGGATGCTCACTATATCTTCAGTTTTCACCCCTCCATCCGCAGTTGCCTCCAATCCCATGGTGTCACACAGTAGGAATGCCATATGTGGTTTACCTCGGCCTGCCCTCACCTTGTAAGTGCGATACTGGAAGAAGACACATGATGTCATTCATCTTCTGACAGTTTATCCAGCTCAGCAGGTGCCTAAAACTCATATAACTTGGGGGAAAAACCTTAATCCCAGTCACAACGCCTTTAACCCCTCCCAGCCCTAACCTTAACCATAAGAAACCATTCGGTGTTTTTACTGTTTTGATTGCAGTTACAGATCTGTATAAAATTGAGGTTATCCAAAAGCTGACCCCCCCCACACAAATGCAGATAATCCAATAAACAGCCAGCATGTTAAAGTTCAACAAGGCGATTAGTTTTTCATTTTGTGTAGAGACCAAATCATCAATCTGTGGGCCAGATTTAGTAATGATTAAAAATCTTGTTGCAGGCCAGATAGACCCCTGTAGTTGAGGTTATTGGGAAGCCTGGGGCCAGATTTAATAATGATTAAAAATCTTTTGAGTGTCTCTCTTCCCTTCCCTGATCCCCTCGTTGTTCCTTCCTGGACTCCGTTTTATACCTCTTGTGCTCATTTATTTTCTGGTCATTCGTGTCCCAATCACTGCCGCCTCCCTCGTCAGATGTCACACAATTAGCATAGTAAGACATATTTTAATTTCTTCAGTTGTTTTGTATTGTCAGTTTGTTTTACTCCACAATTGTTTAACTACAACTGAGGCAAAATGAACATTTTAGACAATAATACGTGCATCTGTCATAAAACTATTTTTAAAAATGAGAGAAAATTGATATTTTGTGGTAATGAGTTTGTGAGATTGATCCATATTGTGTTTCAGAACAAAAGTCATGCTCCCTGTGCCACACAGTGTGATTAACCCTTGATTTGGAACACCTGGTCAGTTCTCAATAAAACAATGCTCGCCTCAGACTGCGTGAGGTTTGGTTGATCTACATGTTACTTGCTGAGCAGTTTTCTTGTGTCCTTTGCCTAGACCTGACCTGCCTTTTTGATCCCAGTCCTGCCTTTTACCTTTCGCCCTTGGACTGTACCGCTGTTCTCGCCTCCTGTCTCCCATGTCTGTGCAGGACAGATTACCCTGGTACCTGACCCTTCCGGCACCATAATGAGCAGAACCGCGAGTCGATTTCTTGTCTGTCTGTCTGTCTGTTTCTGCAATAAACGGTCTGTGTACTGCAGGGGTCTCCAACTCTGGTCCAGGAGAGCTACTATCCAGTAGGCTTTCTATCCTACCTGGCTTCTGATGAACCACGCCTGCTCCTGGTAGCCAAGTAGGATAGAAAACCTACCAGACAGTAGCTCTCCAGGACCAGTCTGTTACGTAATAACCTAAGAAATTTACAAACGAAAAGAGGCCATTCGGCCCATCACGCTCATTTGGGGAGAACTTAACAAATACAGTAGCGTAGAGCTGATAAAATCTTATCTAGCTCCGATTTAAAACATCTTTGTGCTCTTGAGTTACTAATTTGTGCACTCAAGTTACTAATCCATGCTCTCGAGTTACTAATACATGCGCTCAAGTTACTATGGCGTGTTCTCGAATTACTAATCCATGCTCTCAAATTACTAATCCGTACTAATTTGTGCACTCAAGTTACTAATCCATGCTCTCAAGTTACTAATTCATGCTCTCAAGTTACTAATAAGTGCGCTCAATGAACTATGTCATGCTCTCAAATTACTAATCCATGCTCTCAAATTATTAATCCGTACTAATTTGTGCACTCAAGTTACTAATCCATGCTCTCAAGTTACTAATTCATGCTCTCGAGTTTCTAATAAGTGCGCTCAAGTTACTATGTCATGCTCTAGAATTACTAATCCATGCTCTCAAATTACTAATCCGTACTAATTTGTGCTCTCGAGTTACTAATCCATGCGCTCAAATGAATAATTTGTGCTCCTGAGTTACTAATCATGGTGGCAAAATTCACTGAGAGGGGGGTTAGGTTTTGGTAGAACATTTATATTCTGTTATAGGAAACAAAAACTTAGCAAGTACATATTTAGAATTAGTTTAAAGTTTACCGCCACCATCTTCATATGAGCTCTGCATAGACTCATATTCACCTTCATCCTTGTTGTTTAAATCACTCACAGACATGTTTGTGAGAAACTGATTTATTTTTAACTTTGCAATATTTATCACAATTGGAGCAGTGGCCAGAATATAGAGAATGCTGCAAGACAATGACAAAATCAGCAATTTGCTGAGGACGCAACAAGTCTGCGATATTTCATACCACAGCCTCATACAAACGTGAAAGACAAAGGAGCTGAGCAATATGGTTTCACTTCCTGCTGGCGGACATAACTATCAATCTGCCCAGATTTAGGTTAACTATGTATTAGCAGCAACACCGCTTGTGCAGATTACCTTCAAGGAAAGGCTGGTTCCCATGTCTCCTGCTTCAGCTTGGCTTGTCATGTTGCCACGGAAGATCGAGTTGATGGAGTTGAAGAAGCTTATTTTTTCCAGCACCAACTAAACCAATTAGAAGAATCCGAGCCCGAGGCACTGAATCAACAGGGGGCTTGTACTCTTTCAGGAATTTCATGATTTTGGTTTGTGCACTAAAGGAAGAGATATTGGAAATGGAAATGAGTTAAAATTCCTATGAGATACAAAAAAATCCCGTATCTGATAACATATCTTCCTTTACATCTCATTAGCCACGTGCTACTGAAACCATTTAATGACACACTGGTCTCAAAATGTGGGTATTTACTCTTTATAGATTTATAGCATATGCTTTTAGCCAAAGCTACACAAATTTAAGAAAGCGGGATCAACCAGTCTGTGGAGCAATTAGGGTTAAGGGCCTTGCTGAAGGGGCCCATGGTGAAATAACCATGAGATCAGAATCTTCAGAATCAGAATCATTCTTGCCACACGCATCTGTATTGGCACAGCTTACTACTATTGGATACACCACAACAAAAGACAATTAACAGTTTGGGCATTAAGAGACAGATAAAATATAAGGCAGAAGATACAAAACGGTGATACATAAACACAAGGTAGATGATATATACACACAGAAAATGTGCCAGTGTTAAATTAACACTGCATGGTGTCTATATGGGTCCATACTATTCAGTGTTACCTTTAACACTTTACAGTGTGCAGTGAGTGTTATTATTACAGTGTTAATATTTATTAACTCTAATAGTGTTCCATTTACACCACAGGGTGTTAAGTCAATGAGTCTCTACCTCCACTGTTCTGCCCCCAGGGGCAGTCTGTTTAATGTTTGATCGTTTTAGCACTGCCCCTGGTAAAAGGTGGTATTGCAGTTGTACAGGAAGCAGGAAGTGGTGCCATGTATTAGGTGCAGGGAGTCCCAATACAGCACTTTTCAATCTGTTGCAATCATTGATTTGGCCCATTGTGAGTATTATCTGTAATTTCCTTTTTTTATTGTTTACAACTTTATCTTTCAGTACTGATGGGCATTTACTACTAATGGGATGTTTGTGTTTGCATTTAGTTAATCTTAATTGCTGAGTGATATTTACTGGCTGACATGTTCTGTACCTTAACCTTTACTGACAAATTGTTGCTTGCTCTATGTTTTGACTTAGACCTTACCTGTGATGCCTTACAGAATATATGTTTATGTATGTTATGTTCTGATATCATTATTTCTGGTATTTCTGTTTTACTCTCATCTACCATACCAACATGCTCTACAAGAGTCAATATTGAACTCAGCAAGAAAGCTACGTCCTGACTCTCGTGTTGTTTACTGAGGGAGTTTGGCTAGCTGTCTACTTCTGGTTATTTAACACCATTAGGAGGGCAGCATATCCACATATCTGCCCCATTTTAATATGCACACTAGAAGTCATGAGGATCAGAAGAGCCATCCCACATTTACCCACCATCATGAGAGAGACTCTCACCAAAAAGGACCTTACAGCTTTTTCTTGTTTTATGTTGAAGTTTTGATGGCTTAGTTCTGACTGGTCTTGAAGATTAGAGAGCTGTGGTCCTGGTGGCTGTATAGTACGTTGGCGTCAAGTCAGAGAAAAACTCTTGGAGATGTACAGGGCATGTCTCCAGAATGGTACATATTTTAATGGTGTGGGAGTTTATTTGATTGCCTATCCTGCCCTTGGATGATTAACATGTGTAGAAAGGTGTTAGGACAGTTGTGATACCCTTTTTGTGTACATACATACTCTAATTCTACATTAAATCAATGGATAAAGAAGTTGCTAAAATGCTAGGGGAATATCAACTATTTTGTTTTTCTTCTCAGCCTAGGTTCTCTAAGAAAAGCATCCAGACCGTATGTACCTCTACAATTGAGATTTCTTTGGGGGTGCACATATATAACAACTAGATTACTCAGACCAACTAGAATATGCAAACCCAGAAATATCAATAATAAAATGTGGTGAAGATTAATATTAGTGCCATACCATCCTCGATCATGGTGGGTTTTTGAAAATTAGGCTTAATGAGAATCTGAATATTAAATGAGCAAAGTGATTTGATTTGTTATTCTATCCTAAGTTGTGGTCTAAAAACAATAAGGCCACGTCTCATTATATCTGCTTTAAGGGAAATGCACTTCTTCAACCATTGAGATAGCTCTCACCTTTTCTCAGCCCTGCTAAATAATTATGTTATGCATTCTAACAAAGTCTAGCTTCGTAATCTGTGTTTGGTGACTGGTGCCACACATTTCACTCATTTTTATACCATAGGTGGTTTTCAGAAGACCTTGACTGGTTCTTTCTTACGCTGATTAAAGAAACTTAGCTTACTCATGCTTAAATAAATACATCCATAATAACAGTTTTTCAGTGTTCACCAACTTACATGAGCACAGTTCTTTGGTTATTAGGAGCTAAATTGAAATAAAACTTGCATAAAAAGAGAAAAGCCCATGTTGGTCTAAGTCTTTCTTATTATGGTGGTTAATAAAACACAGCAGCTGAATGTCCAAATGAGTTTAAATGAAAGCACATTAAAATGGGCCACCCATGTTGTACCTGTGTGCCACCCATATGGGCTTGTAATATGCGAAGAGGTGGAGACACATTGTCTTACTCTATGGCTGGATTGCACCAACATGGTTTAACTTTTAAACTGGATTAAATCAAGATTTATCTACAAATCCTGTTGCACCAAAGTTTAAACTTAGTTTAAATTTAGTTTACAATTAATCTTGGTTAAATCTAAACCTTTGTCAATCTTAGTTTAATTTCCACTTAAACCTAGATTAAATTCAAGTCTGTTGCACCAGTGAATTGAAATCAAGTGTAATGCTCTATTAGCAGTTATATTTAAACCACCCCTTCAGGAAGTTTATGTTATGTCTGTTTTAGTTTTATTGAAAACATGACTGCGTTTCTTTGTTGGATGGGATCAGAGGAAAGAATCCCATGTAGGAAAATTTGAGACAGGATAAACTCAATTGATTTCTTTTAAAGCAATAGTGAGTTGCCCATGTGGTACCGATTTACAAATGAGTGTATCATATACCTCTCAGAGGAAAGGTTGGACCAGCTATCATGCATAGAAGTGAGAGGAACTCCGCTGTACCTCGACTTTACTTTTGACTTTAAAATTGTGTGTGTCTGTGTGTGTGTGCGTGCGTGTGTCTGTTTCTGGGAGGAGAAGGTTATAGTACTCAGGCATATTTGAAAAATATATGGATAAAATTATGTGATATTAGTAAAAGAAATGTTAATTATACTTGATAAAAATGGACTTCATACCTCTTGTCCCACATAACATCCCTCCATGGTTTATCAAGGGTCGTTGGTTTCCTCTCCTCTACCACCACTCTCCTGGGGGTTTCAGTATGGCTGAATGGTTCAGTAGGCTTACTGTTGCTGCCTCCCATTTTCCAAACACCAACCTGTTTAAACGCAAATTACATTCAAATTTCTTTACCAGATGGTTTAATCCAAAGCAACACAATTCAGAAATCATGATCAGCCAGGCCCTGGAGATATTGGGGTTATGGGCATTTTTCAAGGGTAAAAATACTTGACTGATAACATGATTGGCAACCGGCCAATTATGGGCACAGAGTCCTAACTGGCTGAGCCACACACAGCCCCATTATGCATTGACATCAACCATTTTATCAATATAACTTACTAATTTTCAGGGGGTGCCAGTACCACATACCAGTTAGGACCAACACATTTCTACTAGCCAGTGGTGAAACCCGCCGAGCTTGCTGACGCAGATTGTTTGAATGAATCGTTTTTCATTCTATTTGAAGGTATTATAAGAAAGACCCCCATTTGCACTAATGTATACTTAACATTATAGTTTTATATTGCAATACTGACCACTTATTATCATCATCATTAGTACATTGTCCAAAAAAAGAGCGTCAATGTGTTTTTGTCAGCTACTCTGGCCGATTACTGTGTTTCTGGGACAGGACAATAAGCAAAATTTAAATACAGAACGATGCAGAAAATAACGAATGAGTCTGAACACTCGTAAATCTACAAACAAACAAACTATTTTAGTTACTAAGAGATTCAGGAAACATTCACCAATTAATGATCGATCTTAAGTACTTGATAACAAATTACTCAGCGTTACAAAGCTTTTAGGAGTTTCGCAGTTCAATATGTGATTTTTTATTTCCATATCATATTTATTTACTTTCTTCTTGGAATATGAGTAATTTATTGAGATAATAAGACTTGAACTATGGCATCATTTACCAAAGTTCCCCCAGAATAAAGACAAAATGGGCTGGGCCAGTAATTTCTACGTTAAGTTGTCTCTTAACGCTCCAACATTTTTCCTGAAACATTCTTTGTTATATCTTCCGTAAGATATTCTTTCGTACCAGTGGTCTGAGCCTCTCTTAGCTCACTTATCATTTATACTTGGCTCATACTGCTCATTCAAAATAAAACTAACATCGTTAAGGGTGCAGTTTCATAACCAAACATCACTTAACTAAAAAATCACTGGTCCATATAATAAAATTATTTTGTCTGACACACTGGGGTTCTGGAAAATAAATGTGTGAAAATTTCCTGAAAGGATGTGAAAGATGAGAGAGGGCCAGAGGAACTCACTGAACTTGGTTTGATTGAACTTGGCATAAAAATGAAGGAGGTATTACAATTTATCCAACAGCAATATTGATAGACAGTTCTAGGACACATACTGTACAAGTGGTGTTATGGTGATTGGCATTGCACTTTCAAGACGGTCCCTCAGTTTTCCGGCAGTTTCGTGTGAGTAGAAGGATATTCGATCCCGTCTTGCTTTATATTTTTAATTTTTATTGCTGGAGAATGTGGAGTTTACTAAAAGTGTGAATAAATATTCTCCTCGTTGAACTTTACATGTGCAGCCTAATCTGAAAAGAATTACCGTCATGATCCCGAAGATATTGCAGTTTAGATGTCAGTAAATGTAGTGGATATCGAACAATATCGAAAGCTGCAGATTTACAGACAATTGTGAAAATGAAAGTAAAAGTTCAATGCATTTTATATAGTCGCAGATAACGGGGGCCACACCATAGTTCATGAATTATCTTATAAGTTTCTTTAAAGTAAAACGCTCGTCAAACAGATTCTTGTATTTTTATGTGTGATATATTCAAAAACTCGTTTGTGTTAATTATAATTACGCTCTGTGGTAATGGATTTTCCAACGTCACTTTTGCTTTACAAGGAAAAGTATAAGGCCGGTTGATATTTAATCGTTAAAGAATTTCTAAAATAAGTAATTATATAAATGTAGATGCTGAAATCTTTCTTAAGATTTACATGGTTATGAAGTACCCGGGGAAGTTTGGTAAGTATCAATTCCATCCAAAGACGTTTCAAAAAAGACTGTTTAGCAGGACGAGTTATGGGAGCTTCTTACATTTTGCACGCTATTGAAATATACAAATATTTGTCTGAAAAACTCACCTTTTTGAAAACCACCTTCGACGGCCACAGTACTTTGCAGACAGTTCTAGAAGTGAAAGTAAAATTTCAAAAGCATTTCATATTGTCACATGGATAATGGTGATAAAAGGTAAAATATAAGTATAATCTTAACAGTTAAATAATTGCTAGAATAAGCTCATATTAACACAGATTTTGAAATCCTTCTACAAATCTACATAATTTCCCTGTATGTAATATTATTCGAGAACAGCAGAAACTAACAGTTCTCCCCAAAAATTTTTATAAAAGAAAACAAACTTTTCACAGACATGCAAAATTAACGAGATACAGAGTTTACTAGTCTGCAGTTTTGTACAATGTATAGGTCTGTTTGTTTAACAACCTCACCTGTTCCAAAGGAGCCTCGAAAGCTGCAGTCTTACAGAGAATTCAGAAAATGAAAGTAGGAGTTCAAAGCGGTTTATATGGTCGCACAGAATATTGTGGCCACACCACAGTTCATGAATATTAAATATTGCAGCAATTCTCATTTCCGGGTTGCCATTCAATTATTGATTTAAAATGCTATGATATAGCCTATTTTAAACAGGAAAGCAGTTGCACCTTATTCTATAAATTGCTTAAAAGTAAAACAACCGTCAAATAGAATCTTCTTTTTTTTTGCAGCAGATATTTAAAAATAAACTGATGAGCGTTAACTACATTTGGATTTTCCAGCGTCAGTTTTCCTTCTTTACAAAGAAATCATAGAAGTACAGTTGGCATTTAACAGTTATAGAATTGTTAAAATAAGTTAATATATTAATACAGATGTTGAAATCTTTCTACACAATTTAATTTAAACTAAATGAAATCTATCCACAGAAAAACTAAATGAATGGGTTATGTGGTTGATTAGCCTACAGTCTGTACGATATATCCATCCATCCATCATCTTCCGCTTGGTCCGGGATCGGGTCGCGGGGGCAGTAGCCTCAGCAGGGAGGCCCAG
>JAODJX010000410.1:0-10511 GCA_026776945.1 Isichthys henryi
ACCCCACCCCACCCCACACCCTCGGGCTCCCACAAATGGATCTATCCCAACCCTCAGTCATTAGCCTGAAATCTGTCCTGACAGCAGAATGTCTCTGTGCCAGGAGGAGGGGGGGGGGGCAATTGACCTGAAGAAACAGGGTGGGTTATTAGGGGGCAGCAGTGCCACGTGGCATGCCGGTGGGGAGCATCCCACTACAGTGCCCCTCTCTTCCCGCACGGGTGTGTCTCACACACCTGCACCGCCCACCAGCCTGCTCCAGTGCCCTATAAAACATAAGGTGCTGCACCTTTAAATCGCCAACCGTCCCCCCGGCACGTAAAAGCGTGATATGAGGCCATTAAGGTGCACGCGCACCAAATCTGTAGAAGTCCCAGAACGACGTGAAAGCGGAACATTCTGGTAGTGCTCATTTCAAATGGGAATCGCTAGAACAAATACAAGCCAGGAATTTAAGAGGAAATAAAGGTATTGAAGCGCCCCCTGGTTCTTACTTATGACATCACACATTTGTGATAGCGGGCGCCTAACCCTGCCCTGTTTTCATTTGGTGGGGACCCCCCTTCAAAGAAGGTTCCAAACTGCCACTTTCACACACTTCACTGTTAAGCCACAAGAAGGGAAGAGTGATGTAATGCTGCTCTCAGCCAATCACTGTCCTCGGCTGCTAGCAGAATGAACTGCAATCTAAAAACCTTAAACAGAATGTGTCTATTTATGGAAGAGATGGTTAACCAAATAAATGGATGAAGTAGGTTATTAATGGGCAGAGTGGCAGCTCAGTAGGTACTGCTATTACCTCGGAATCTGGAGGGTTAGGGTTAGAGTTGTGGCTCTGTTCTGTATATGTGTGTGTGTGTGTGTGTGTATTTGCATGCTCTCTGTGTTGCGAGGGCTTCCTCTGGGTACACCGGCTTCCTCTTGCAGTTCAAAGACATGCAGTTAGGTTAATTAGCATTTTCAATTACCCATTGTGTGTGTGTTTATACATGCCCTGCAAAGAACCAGCATCCCATGTAGGGTGCACCTCTGCCTTGTGCCCTTTGCTGCCCAGCTAAGGCCCCGTGCTGCTCCCTGCCCAGCTAAGGAGGTTGGAAGCTATATGTTATTTAACAAAGCTAAAAAAGTGATCTGAATTCAAACAGCATAGTAAACAAACAGGCATTTATATTTCGCTTACGTCACGTCAGCGGGAGTTAGGGCTGCAACCTGTCAGACTTTTACTTTGCGAATAATTATGAATAAATACAGATAGATAGCTGTGGAGCCTGAATGCTGTATCGCGCTCTTCAGGCTAGGGGTGCAGAAAATAAACCCTGCCTGCTCTCCGGCAGTGACTCCCACATGCCAGTGGGGACGCCAGTGAGCACTGTAGAGGGGAGCACGTCAGATGGCCTTCGAGATGAAGTGGGGTCCCCCCCCCCTCCTTCCCGGGTCATTATGGGATGTCTACAAGCAACGTGTCAGGAGTGCCAGAGAGGAGTTACACCTGCTGTCTTGGAGGGGTGCGAGCAGAAGCCAGGGGGGTCTCTCAGCGTGAACTCACTGGGACATCAGACACCATCACTACCCTGCATCTCCTCCCTCATCCATCTACATTCCGCTTCAGTTTATTTCTAAATAAACCTTCCCATGTTTCTCCATCTCACACTAAAACATTCTCTGCCTTCTCCAACATCTCCTGTATCCATTGTTCCAACAAATAGCTGTTTCTTGTCCAAAGCGCCATGTCACCCACCCTCTCTGCCTCCCTCCTGTTCTCTCCATTCATCCTTCTCTCTGCTTTTCAGTCTTTCGCACCGCACAGATACAGCATGCGTGTCCACTCCTCTCCTTTGTGTCATCCTCCTCTACCTCAGGCATCCACTCACTTTCATTCTCTTTAGCTGGAGAAAATATATATCCCTTTCTCCCCGTTTTAGATATAGTTGCGCGTGCAATGGGTTGCCATGCCAACAGTATCAGCTGCATTCAGCCTGCTGTGTGTGAGAGGGAGGGAGGAAGAAAGGGAGAGAGAGAGAAAGAGGAGGGGCACAAGAGGATGATAATCATCGAGGGGAAGACAGGGAAGAATTTTTCCTCTACAAGTTCACTTTTCATCTTTCAGGCTTGCTTGTTCTATTTCACGCTCAGTCCACTTCTCCCCTGGCATTTTCCTCATCCCTCTTGTTCGCTCCCACCGCAACTCGCCTTTCTTCCATTTCCCGGCACTCTCCGTGAAAAACCGCGGCCTGCCGGCTTTCGTTCTCTCCTCTGCTAGCCCTCCACACGGCGATTCACCATTCCCAGTCTTACCCGAAGGTCAGGTCACCTCAGATGGATGCGGGAAGAGAGAGATCCATTTGCCATATCCCTCTGACACGTGTTCCCTGCTCCGTCAGATTCCTCTACACATCGGCACGCTCAGTATCCATCCTCTCCTCGTGTATTCCCCCACGAACTGTCTTACTGAACACCCCTCCCCCCATCGTCCCACCTTCCCAGAAGTACGCTCCAAATCACCAACGGGTTTCTGCGAGCTCGTCCGTATTAGCGTGTGCTATCCGAGGGCAGAGCAGCTGAGGACATGGACTCTCCTGGGCAGCGGTTTGCCAGGAAGAGCTTTGCAGGAGAGCCCTGAACTGACAGGCTTACATACAGTTCTGCTCAGAATAAAGCCGCCAATTTATCGACTAAATGCAACAGTCGACTGCAATTACAATAAACTTTAACAAAATTAACAGTTTGGGCTCCGCCCGCAGCAAGGAGTCCTCATCGACAGCGGACTATTAAGTATTCCGGACCAATGCACCAGTTTCTTGTTTCTGGGAGATTTATGAAGTAATTTACGAGATGCCACATGCCTCGGACTTGCTGACCCTCCGCTAATTGAATGTTTTTTTATTAGGTCTGAGGCAGTCGGAGTACCTGCCTTTCCAGGCTGTCAGGTGGCATTAAATTCCGCACACTTGCTCCCCTGGGTGCTCGCCATGTCATACTTACAAATGTGTGGCCGAAACCCCCCCTCCCCCAGCCCCGCCACGTGGCATTCTTGGTTAGTGAGGCTAATATTCCGGAGACGACTGCGGTGTGAGAGGATGGGGAATCTATTACAAGCTCCAAGCCCTCCGTCCGGGACGGGCCCAGGGAAATGCTTGTGTTAAAATGAGAGCCTCAGTCACACCAGTGAGACAAAAAGATTAATTTCAGGTACGCAACAGCAGAGTCCACACAGGACCAGGGGGCGGGACTTGTCGGAGGACAGAGCCTCAGATTCAAAATCCTATTGGTTGGTTTACATTGGCAATGCGGTTTCCACCCCAATAGTAACAAATTAACCTAAAAAAAAAATAAAAAATTCCCTCCCTCTGGCGCCACTATGAATTTTTCTATAAATTCCATAAAGTAACAAACTGATGAGCTTAATACAGCCCACACTTACACTGGCTCCATCCCCCTCCCCATCTCTGTTTGGCCTTCCTCCCACTCCAAAGGCCAACGCTCTCGCTCATACTTCAAGCTGCCCCTCCCTCTCTAGCAGCCACAGGCAGACACCCAAGAAACAGCATTCGCATACATCCTCAAAGCACCGCCGAAAGCTCATGAAATCTCCAAGGCGTCACACCTGCAGCTCCCGGGCTCCGACCGTACCTTGGCGGCCATGATCATGGAGGAGCCCCCACGGATGCCCAGGATGGGGATGTGCGTCTGGGCCGAGATGAAGTCCAGGATCTGGGCGATGGCCTCCTGGTCGGTGTCGTCGCCAAACACCACGCCCTGCAGCCAGTGTTTGGTCATCAGGTCACAGATGCACGTGATGATGCTCTTGGGGTCCGTCCTGTTCATGGTGACCAGCTCCACGTTGGGCGGCAGTGGCATGTGCAGGAAGTCCTCCTTCTCACGGCTCTCGGTCAGTGCCAGCTCGCTGGAGTTGCCCACCAGCACCACGGCGATGCTCAGGCCGTGGGACAACTTGGAGGAGGGGGGCGGCAGAGCCACCACCGGCGGGTAATGAGGCGGGATGATCACGGCCCCGCCCCTGTCGCCACCGCCGGCCCCGCCTCCTCCGCCTCGCCGGGACTCGCAGACTGGCAACAGCAGCAGGGCGAGGAAAATTACAGAGAGGGACAGGAATGGCGTCCTGTGGGCAGAGGGGGCGCTTTCGGGAGGGGAGAAGAGTGGGGTGATACGCCGGTCTTGAGGAGGAGCAGCGGAGAGGCAGAAAGGCATGATGGAGGAGTGTAAAAGCAATCCCTAGGAAGAAGAGAGAAAAAGAGATGAGACAGGGATGGTCAGCTCCATCCATACAAGCCTTGAGATCACATAGAGGTGCATTCATTGAACGTCAGCGAATTTTGTTAATTGGTGGAAATCTGCGTGACAAAGACAGCAGGAGGAGAGATGGGTTAAAACACATATGAATATCTACTGCACAGACTGCATGGGCAGCTCATAAACCCACACGCACAGCGGCAAGCCGGAATACATACACAAGTAAAAAATCTGACTAAATATCTGGAATAACGTTCTCTTGTATATCACACACAAGGAGTGGCCCAAGAAAGCTCTGACAGACTGAAAGGACGAGAGCAAGGGAACAACCGAGACCAGCCACAGAATAACTGATAGACTGATTACCACACTAGCCATACATATGTATAAGTCAGAAATAAACCTCTTTAGTCTCAAGCTGAGGTGACTGAAGGGGAATAAGATCTAACTGTACATCTTCTGAGGGGGATAGAAAAGGTCAGCATCAAGGAATACTTCAATATAAGTACTTATTCATGAGCAGAGGGTCATAAATGGGAGGTACTTGGGGATGAGGTCATGTAAAGTACAGAGAGAGCAAAGAAGCAGCTTCCCAAGAGAGCATCAGTGGCGCAGGTCTTAGCAGTCGCAGGTCTTAGCAGTCGCAGGTCTTAGCAGTCGCAGGTCTTAGCAGTCGCAGGTCTTAGCAGTCGCAGAGACCAGCACTGGCTGAAATTTTACCAATACCCAGATAGCTATGGTGACTTTTTATCCACCTGACTGGTAGGTCTGGTCACCCACTGATTAACTGATTTACTAGTACCCATCTTTGTCTTTCTGAGCCAAACACACATACATCCACTCTTGACCTCCAAGTCTCCTCCTCTCCATTCCACCCCCTTCAGAAAGTCTTTGGATGGCTTGAGATTATCTATACCCTGTCTCATTAACAGTGACGACGTACTGGGAGGGGAGGGGGGGGGACGGACAGCTTGTATGTTTAGTCATAGCATGATGGCGTTTGACCAACCCAAATATTAAACTATTTACAAGCCAAGGTAATGCAAAGCAAGAGAACATATTATAGGTAGAGGAAGATACAGAACAAACAATAACGTGAAGACAATGGAACAGAAAGGAAAGATGGATAAGAACTATATAGTAAATGCATATCAAAGGGGAGAAAAAGAGAGGGGGGAGAGGAGGAGAGTGTAAGGAGGTGTACTGGGAGTGTGATGACAAGAGGCATCCTTAAGACGATTAATTGCTAGAAGTTTGTCAGCTGTAATTACAGGTCCACATGCTAATTATCATTTGCTTACTTTTCTAAAAGGCAAGCTGGTGAAAGGTTGGGGGAGGATGGGAGGAGTGAAGATGGTGGAAAGAAAGGATGGAGAAAGAGAGAAGGCAGCAAGAAACAATGCAAAATAAGCCACATCAGAGAGAGCAGGGATGAGGGTAGAGGGATGTGAAGGAGGAATAGAAGATAGAGAAGGTAGAGAAGCAGAGCTGGAAGGACTGAAAATACAGTCAAGGGGGGGGACAGGAGAAGAGGAGAAAGAGGGAGACTTCAGGAAAGGGTGAATGACAGAGAGGAGGGAATGACAATTAATAAATATAAAAACAAAAAAGTAGAAATATTCTAGCCTTATTCTCAAGACGACAATAAAAGTATCCATACATCTCTAACAGTGTCCGGTTTCCATGGAAACAATTCAAATAAAGTGTTGATACATGCCGGTACACTTTACACACTGATACACGCTGACACCTTGTACACTCTACAATACTCAGCAGACACCTTCTGGGGTGCACTTTCACACAGACTGATTCACGCCACCATGACACACACACGCCTGCACACAGGCACACACACAGACACATCTACAGTGACAGGAACCCTGAGATCTAGGCTTCACCTTTCCAATGTTACTCAAAATGTCTCACGAAAATGAGTTACAATGCACCGACCCAGCATATAAAAACACTGCTGCCTTTGCTCCGCATTGACTTGCATGAGAGGTGCTCTGTCAGATAAAGAACATAACGGACATCTTCCATTTATCACAATGAAGCACCCGAAGATTATAACGGCAAACTCTGAATATGAATTCATACATTTGCGATATATTGATTATATGAACTGATACATTTAAACTGAATATAAAAAACTATGGGTACTGCCAAGAATAATACCCATCCATCCATCCATCCTACAACCACTTACAGTAAAATCCCGTTATAACGAACTTCAACGGACCTAGCACAACAGTCCGTTATATCCAATGTCCTTTATATCCAGAGTTGCTGTATGCCCAGAACACACCTACAGGACACATTTACTCATGCCACACCCCAGCAGACACACTTGCGGTATAGATTAGTATATTGTACATGTAGTAATCCAACTTTACCTGACCAGATGCATGATTGTTAATAATCCTGACTACGTATCTGCGCTGGATATCACCGGCACACCACGCCTCTCGTAGGCGGAGCCTGCATGTCCGTTATGGCGAACAAAACTACAGCTAAAAGCGTTTGTCCGTTATAAGCGAAATTCCGTTGTATGCGAGTCCACTATAACGGGATTTTACTGTATCCAGGTCAGGGTTAGGGCCCACCCTGAATGGGATGCCAATTTATCAGGGTATACATGTACACAGGCTCACACGTTATGGGAAACACGCAGTCAGCTTAGTTAGTATTTCTGTGTCTTTGCGCTGCGAAAGAACGCACACGACAGAGAGAGGACATGCGCAACTGCAAACGGTTCAGCTCAGGCAGGATCTGATCCCCAAGCTCAGCTACTCACTGCGCCGCTGTGCTACCTACAAGACACACACACACACACACGGGAAAATGGAAACGTTCGTGGGGCTGACAAAAAAAACAAAAGACCTAAAAAATGCATGGAAAATGAAATCGCTGATGACGTTTAATTAATGATTTGACGCCTCAAAGGAGACATCGGTTTCAAACCCTGAGCACTGGTATACGTGAAGCCTGTTATGGGCGCAAATGGATCACGACACAGCGACTTCCTCCAATGTACTGTAATACTCAGTTCGAAGCATTACCAGCGGGGAAGTAAAAATAATCTACATTACAATTTCATATTATCCCATTTACAACACACTACTCTATATATAGCGTAGCGTATCTAACAATTACATTTGTATGCAATATCTGTTGGTGCTCAAATTCATGAAAAAGATTCTAATGTATATTATACACAAACAATTCTTTGGTGGCATAATTAAATACACATAATTACCGTCACATGCAAATACACACTATTACTCACCCTAACCAACGGAGTACTTAAAGCTGGAGAGGTAAGGTTGCCGATTAGAAAAGACGCTGCTTTGACGGGTTTCTTTAATTCAAACTTAATACCCAGTCCCCCCCTTAGACAGATTGCACTCTTAATCACCCCTGTGACACCTAAGAGAGTTCATTGGTGCACGTTTACGAGCGACCATCACAGGCAAAGCCTGTAACGTCGTCATTAGTCTTGAAATAGCTGCCATCAAGCTAAATGAGTATGGATCACTTGGCGACATCATCATACAAGTTACCGTTTTTCTGACAAATAAATTTTGTATACTGCATGGACGTATTTTTAGGTTTGGACACGTCCCTAGCATTATTTTGGGAGTATGGGGTGTGTTAAGAGAGGCTGGGGGTTGGTTTGGTCCCTACCAGTATCGAAAACAAACTTAGACCCTTGATATACAGGCCTACGTCTTTTAATGTAGAGCTGCTCTTTGATTTAATCACTTAATTTCGTCATAATGTCAGAAACTCTCAACTACTCCGAACATGAGTACAGGTCATAGTAATTACAGTAATACTTAAAAATCCATCCAATAATTAAAAAGCTCTTATGTTCGCCATGTGTACTATAATTCTATGAAACACATGAAGTATATTCGCGTATATATTCAAGTACACAGTCAGGGAAAGTACGATTTTCCCCAAGCATATAGTTAAATTTAATATGGCAATCAAGCCCTGGTCTCGAGGGTACCACGGAAATTACCATCATACTATTAAAACGGACACGCGGCCGCGAGCACTACCGACTGGCGCCTGTTTTATCAATTTGCCCAATGACCTTTAGCCCAACGACCATTTGACCTGTATCAACGACCCATCAATCAACAGCCGCTTTCAATAAACCAATTCTGCGACATCTACATGACGTGGCATTTAGATGACGTAGCAGGATTTATTTGGGCTTATTCGTTTGTTCGCAATTAAACCGAATCGTTAGCAAGAAAATACAGAAATTCACTAAAATCAGAATATCACTGGTGACTGTGGTTGTCACGGAATTATATTAGTAGTAATAAAATTACAAAACGCGTGTATTAAATTGTGTTGTTTCTTTACATAATTGCATAGGGGAATATTGTGTTACGAAACGTGTAAAACATATAAATAACCTGATTTCGCTTCATTCTTTATTCTTCTGTGTGATGACACTGCGCCTTTGTATACTGTCACGGAACAGGCTGCCGTCAGCACGGTACCGACGCTCAATTAACCAGAATTTAGCAGAAGCAAGAGACCTGTCAAAATGCTGAGCGCCAATGCGTTATAAAATGCTAATTTACGTTAAGTAACACACAAGTGCTAACTATTTCTGCTAATATATTTCTATGTGAACTACATACATCTCAAATAAACAGCAGTAATATAGTTATGTCATACGCGAATGGACGATTTAATACCTATCAACCAGACCTAACATGTTTGCTGTCCGCGAAGGGACGTGAAATCAACTTAACGCGGCCCAAAGCAACAACTTAGAAAGATCAACTTTCTCTCACACTTTGCTGGTCATAATTACATTCTATTGTCCAAATGAATGCGACTGTAATCCGAAGACAAATTTGTGAAATTCACGTTAAATCTTTCCGTTCCGTAAAAGACATTATAAGGAAATAAAGTGGCTTAATGTTCTAAAGTTACTTATGAAATACAAATTTCTCACACGTTAAACGCATGAAAGTGCAATTCAAAAAAATATTAAAATGTCCTTAAGTTTTTTTATTTTGTCTTTGGGTTACGGTTTCATGCATTTATCAATTGAGCGACCAGGGAACTCTGAGAAATCTGGTTTTCCGAAATTGTTTTGACACTTTAAGCCTAACTGGTTTTTAATACAATAAAAACTGTGAGAGCATTGACTAGTTTGAGTAGAGACAACGGAAAAGTTACTCTTTTTAGGTAGCTGACGTAGTAACAATCCCCATAACGAAAGAAGGATTTTCCCCATATCGTATTTTTTACATCACAATTTTTTTCGCAGTGTTAACCTCATACAGAATGTATGAATTAATAGGACATCTGCAAATTGATTAAACTCGTTGTAACACATGGAAAGCTGCCGCTGTTGCCGCTGCGTTACAGCGGCTTCGCAGGACCACGCGTTTCGAGCGCTTGCGCACTTGATCCGTTTGTTTCTTCTTTAACAGAGATCTTGGCTCAAAGTGTTTTTTTTTACATTATCACAGCGTGCGCTCCTGACACAAGCCTCAGAAGCGGTTGCCATGGGCTGCATCCATTCCAGGCCATTCAAAAATATACTGGAAGCAGAGCTGATTTTAGAGATATGAATCGTGGCTTCTTTTGGATTATGAAGACTGTCCACCGAAATGAAAATTCAACACCAAAGCATACTGCAGAGCTACAACTAATAAGATGTGAACTGATATAAATTTCTGTGACTAAAAGTTCAGTCAAAGATTATGATGCGGCACGCACTAATGTCTAAATGGGTGCATAAGCGCAACCAGAATGTAAATTAAATATTGCCGTAGATATTTGTGATCAAATATCGTCCAGAAATTGTAAAAAAAAATTACTAAGGGTTTGTGTTAGAATACTCTACAATCATTTACTTCAAAATTTAAAACAGTCCTGGGAATCTTATCTTATCTGTTATAGTAAAATAAATATGTTTCTTTAAGGCTTGGATTCATAAGGGCCTCAACATTAATTCACATAGATTCAGGGGAGGAGCTCAGGCAAACCACATTTTTAAAAATTAAGATATATTATTTCAATTATTATTTTATAGATTTATGTATTTTTATTATACGTTTTTCTAAATTTGATATTTTCTTCATGTGTGGTTGAGTTCCTCCCTAGAGAAGCACAGTCCTGTCTTGCAGTTGGCTTGCTGCTCTGCGGCGCCGCCGCCGCGGGGGGGGGGGGGGGGGGGGGGGGGGGGGGGCGGGGGGGGGGGGGGGGGGGGGGGGGGGGGGGGG
>JAODJX010000411.1:0-10460 GCA_026776945.1 Isichthys henryi
CAGACAACATAGCTCCTGGGATCACTGTAACACGCAAACCCCTCCACCACGATAAGGTGTCGGCTCCAGGAGGGGTCAAAATAAATTGGTAACCATTTTTTTTTCACTAAAAATAAGGACTGCCATTTACCAGTCAATAGAAAAATGCATTGCCCATTTTTAACAACTGGAAAGTCATACTTATAAAACAATTTATTATGAATTGAATGATGCAGCAATTATGATATGATTTATGATTTAAGCTAACAGCAAAAACGGCTGAAAAAAACATCAATTTGTCAGTGTTCTATAATGCCTTCCCTGTCGCTAGTTATTAATTTTAATTATACTTTTCGCATTAAAACAAAAAAGAGAAATGAAAAACCTGCAAAAAATAATTGTAATTTAATACTTACCCCACGCGACCCAGTAGGATTAGCGGTTTGTAAAATGGATGGATATATATATATATATGAATGTATGTATGTATGTATGTGTGTATGTATGAAACGTTTACATTGTTTCTTAATTTCAAGCTCATTTAATGTCATTTAATACATACCAGCACCCTCGGAAATACAAGTAGATTGCTTATTCTCTCAGGAGTGATTCTCAAAAGTTGTATATTATTATTTCTGTGCCGTTTCTACGCAGCGCATTGAATACATCTTATTGAGAGATCTGGATTTTTACCAACTTATTCTTGAAAATAGTGCAATTTATAAGCACTCATCTAAGTAATAGTTTTGTTTTCGATAACCTCCAGGGACACCACTAAGTTGTCTGATCTGAACATTTCCCGTTTTCTATGTCTATCTATCTCTTCATTAAAAAAATTAAACCCCTTAATTAACTATCAAAGTTTGTTTCACAACATCCCGCTAAAGCTCAACATTATTCTGCCTGAACTGGTGCTATAGGCTATATAGTAGCAGATGTCTTACATTTTTGCGATTATCGGGATATGAGATATTTTCTAGACATAGAAATCGGGAGATGTTCAGAACAGACAACTTGCCATGTAGTGTCCCTGGAAACATAAAATGCCCTTAACATACACTCTGCTACACCGATTTGAATGACATCGATGTCTGTTCTTTCTAAAATCATTCCTTTAAAAATATTTTAGCTTAAACCAAAAGTAATGTCATAAGAATTACTGTAATTGCCAGAACCTCTACTTGACTTAATTTCAACTCTCAAATAGTATCGGTATATGTTTTCTCTTTTTGTTTTCTTTTCTGGTGATCGGTTAACAGTGTTATATAGAGTTATAAGGATAGTATGCATAAATGAGTACATTACAAATTATGAAAATGGAACATTTGGGTCGCTTTTCCGTGCCGCTACTATAAGATTTTCAGACGTTTCTTCGCGGCCAGTATAAAAATGCATGATGCAAAAATGATGCATTCGGGTTGCAATTTATTTTTGGTACATTTCGCCAAAGGATGCTACATCACGACGCAAAGGCGCGCGCCGCTCTGACGGAAGCGAATGAAAGAGAGGAGCTAGGGAGAGATTTTCAAAGAGAGAGAGAGAGAGAGAAAGAGAGAGAAACGGAGAAAGACAGAGAGAGATGTGGAGGTTGGGGGTGGTCCAGGCTGAGCGAACTGGCTGCTCAACATATACCTCACACTCCACCACCTACGCACATTATTTATGAAAATCTGCTTGGTGGACGTAGATGCTACAAACCGTGGTCTCCTTTTCAGTTTCTCCACAGTTACCTACATTTTGACAAGTAGCTTCTACAAACATGATCGCCTTCGAGTAGTAACAGCGCGCTCTGCTCTGTGGAGATATTTTTTTCTTTTTCTCTCTTCGCTATTCAGATGGCAGAGGAGGGAATTCAGGGCAGATGCCTCCCATGGATTTTCCTTTTAGAGGAAATGGGACCTAACCTTTGTGACTGGAACTACTGTACTGAACCGCACGTTTGCAGTCCCTCTATGTGGTCCTCGCCTGTGATTCTGTAATACATTCGTCAATAAGGCAAGTATATTCAGTTACAGAGGTTGGCGGATTATATGAGCAAAACACGTTTTACTGCGGATAGTGATGCGCGTATCGGCCGTGAAAATAGAGGCAGACGCTGTTACTCATTTACCGCATTATTTTGCAGCCCGCTTTAAATGAAATGGGTTCCTATTGCGCTGCAGTAAATCAGTTCTTCCGCGCCTGAGCCATTAATCTGTGAAGGGAACGTGCGTCTGTCTCGTGTCAGGCGGCGGGTGCGCGCGCGACCTGATAGCAGCACTTTTTCTACAGGTGCATGAACTTGCCGCAAGTTCTTAGCGGGTATCGCTGAGTTACAGCGCGCCTTATATACTCTCCACCTTCCAAGGGTGGTAGGAATCTGACAAAAAGTAACTTTGCCAGCTTAGAAACGCTCGCGCAAATCGTCTTTCTCACTTGTCTTAAACATAATCTACATTTAACTGTCCATATGAGCGGATGTTAAGCCTACATGAAGATATATTGCCTCGCATGCCCACCTATCATAAGGTGACTTTCATTAAATACTGAAAAGCAACATGATAAAATCCGTGTGCTGGCTGTTGTTTAGATGGTAGGAATGCCTGGACGTTAGAGATGCCGGTCAAATTTTTATTTCCCCTTAAAACAATATATAAATAATCGTCGAGCACTTCTTTAATAACGCAAATCGTGGTGGTATACTTTACAGTATTTTACTGTGAATCCTTCAGAGAGAGTTTTAAAAAAAAGAATGGCGACAAGGTGATTTTGTTTCATCACAAATATATTTTGAACTATTCAGATGTGGTAAAAAAAACAGGTCATGTTTCTGTTCAATTTCATATTTGTGAACTACTGTAAAGTTTTTACAATAATTTTTGCAAAGTTAGATTGATATTTACTGTCCTTCCTCGCTCCCGGAATAGGTCATGATTTTAATCTTGAAGCCCCAGTACATATTCCATGTTTAACTTGACTGCAAGTTAACACACTGCAAGTTTGTTTGGCATCTCCTGTTTACTGTAAAGTATGAATGGCTGTTCTGTGCTTTGTTTACTCTGTTTCACCGTAATCACATTTTTCCTCTTTGCATCACAGACAGGATCAAAACAGACTGCAGTGTCTAAATGAAGTTCAGCCATGCAATGTTCCTGGAAGGCTGTGATCCTGCTAGCCTTGGCATCCATAGCTATCCAGTACACAGCAATCAGAACTTTCACAGCTAAGCCCTTTCATATCTGCCCAGTGCCAAACCCTCTGAACTGTGGCCTGGGCCAGGAGACAGAGGCCTTTGAGCGTATCTGTGATGAGTACCCCTACTTCACTTATAATATCTCCAGAAAGACCCACATCCTCATCCTGGCCACCACGAGGAGTGGCTCCTCATTTGTGGGCCAGCTCTTTAACCAACACTCAGATGTGTTCTACCTTTTTGAGCCTTTATATCACGTGCAGACCACTCTGATTCCCCGTCTTTCACACAGTAAAAGCACAGCTGACCGGAGGGTAATGTTGGGGGCCAGCAGGGACCTATTGCGAAGCCTATATGGATGTGACCTCTACTTCCTGGAAAGCTACATCAAGCCTCCACCGGTAAACCACACCACAGATAAACTCTTTCGCCGGGGTGCCAGTAAAGCTCTCTGTTCCCCGCCAGTATGCGATGTCTTTGGCCCGAGCGAGGTCAACATTGAAGAAGGTGACTGCGTCAAAAAATGCAGCACACTCAACATGACCCTAGCTACTGACTCGTGCAAGGAGCGTCGACATGTTGCCATCAAGATTGTGCGGGTGCCAGAGATCGGAGACTTGAAGGCCCTAGTGGAAGACCCACGACTCAACCTGAAGATCATCCAGCTGGTGAGGGACCCACGGGGTATCTTGTCGTCCAGGATTGAAACTTTCCGGGACACCTACCGACTGTGGCGGATCTGGAGGGCAACAGGTAGGAAACCGTATAACTTGGATCTGACCCAGCTGACTGTGGTTTGTGAGGATTTCCTCAATTCAGTTTCCACAGGCCTGAGCAGGCCGCACTGGCTCAAGGGGAAATATATGCTGGTGAGGTACGAAGACTTAGCTAGGAACCCGCTGGAAAAGACCAAGGAGATTTACCAATTCTTGGGCATGACTTTGGACAAAAATGTGATCAAATGGATACAAATCAACACTCGAGGCAGCAATGAATTATCTGCAAAGCATAAGTATGGTACAGTGAGGGACTCAGCAGCCAATGCTGAAAGCTGGAGGCTAAAGCTGTCTTACGACATGGTTGAGTACACACAGACTGTGTGTCCACAAGTTCTACATCAGCTGGGTTACAAGACAGTCAATTCCTCTGAGGAACTCAAAAATATGTCTCTCACACTTGTGCAAGACAGAACTTTTGTACCATTTTTGTAACAAAGGTAGTTGTGGACAACTATTTTTGATATATTTATAAACGTTGCCTTAATTCTGTCAGATTTGCACTAAAGAAAACCATGAAGGAATCTGGGTGATACCCCGACTTAAGAACAGCACAACAAATTTAAACGTATAATGCTGTTTATAGATTTCAATCATTGTTTAGTGATTTCTAAGAGACCATTATGTTTACTTCAGTGACATGAACCAACCTAAAGCACCGTCCCTCTTAAAAATTAGTGTATGCTCTGGCTGTTGCATTGACAAAAGTGAATGTTGCCATTTGTCCATCTGAAATAATTGGATCTACAGTACAATATTGTTAGGAAATGTACTTATTACCTGTGGCTGAACTTCTAAAATGTACGACAACAACTGTGCAATAAAAATGTGAATATTACAGTCTAACATTAATAGCCAGTTATTTTGGGGGGAGGGGTGATACTTGAAGTTTGAAGATGACGAAGAGAAAATGTGATGTTTGCTTTTTTAAAGCCTGTGATTTTAGCAAGATGTTACATTTCCTACAGATAATATAAAAGCATCAGTACATTAAGGAAAGATATATGTTCATCTTTTATTTCAATAGCCTTTTTTTGTCCTTTAGATGTTAATTCTTTCACTATAAACAGGAATTGAATATTTGCACTGGAGGTTCAGATTGCACTGTGGGTACAAAGGCTGTGGGTACAAATCCTTGGGAGCATGCATAAACTGTAACCTTTCCCTCTACCGTTAAGTTGATCTATATAAAAATGTCACATAAAATGTACCACTAACATGTCATTTTTCCATGAATTCCTCTATTAACCTGATGTCTCTTAATGTTCTTTGAATGCTCCGGTGTTGGACTTACTGGCCCTCAAATAGTCTGAATTGGTTCTTATTTTGTTAATAGTTTTTGTGTAGTTATTGTGCATCTCCTGTTCCAGTACTGCTTACACTTGAACCTGGCCATTGATTGGAAGCCTAGCTGCACTTACACCTTGTTGACATCTTGGCAGCATGAATGTTTGCAATATGATCTTTGCCTCACTTGTACGTCACTTTGGACAAAAGCGTCTGCTAAGTATGTTAAATGTAAATGTTACTGCAACATGTTTGTATGTGTACACTGCATTTTTTGTATATTTCATATTTAGCACAGAGCTGACTGTGACACGTCCTGTTTTCTCTTGGTATACACTGGAGAATGAGAGCTGTTGCATGGCAACCTGAATTTGACCCCTAAAATCTCTAGTCGGTAAAAAATGATCCTTTTCACCTTTTCAAGTAATTATGATTGTGGGCATAGCGCTTTCAGAATACTTAATTTCTCTTGTCCTTTTATGTAATTGCTCAGTTCTGAAAGTTCCAAAACACAAAAATATGAAAGCTCACAGTGACTACAGTAACAAATTACACTGGTAGAAATAAGACCACTGTCCTGCTTTGTGTGCGTTTACATTTTTTCAGGATGTTTCACTGTACTATAACCTCAGTTATTTTTAACCAAATGCATGCTAAGTTGCGTTTAATGGCCCGTGGTATCCACTGTTCTGTGGGCAAGAAGTCTGGCACAAAGAAAAAGTCCCTGTTCAAAGTTAGACTATGTTAATCAGTATGTATCAGGTTGCTGTTGCCGTTCAGAAGCGGAGAAGAGTGCTGCTTGCCGTATGATTGTGTATAAAGGAACAAGGTATAGGTGAGGTATATGCTTGTCGTTTTCAGTCATCCAGGTATGTCTTCGCTCTTAATGTAACTAAGTCAGGCGTATGTAACTACACTTGCTAGTATTAAACACTAAGAATATACCTATTGAGGGAGAACTGTAGCAAAGAAAGCTAATTGATCCCCATTTATCAGGAACTTTTACTTTGTATCAAAAAGATAGACACTGACCCACAACCACTTTTTGTAAGTCCTGCAGACCCGCTTGCTATTGAAGTGATTCTCACCACTTTAACGCTTCTCGATTCTCTACCCTTTTTGTTTCTATATGTTGTCCAGTGAAACTCAGTCCTCTACCCTCCTGCCCCTACCATACCTGTGTAGAAAGCCTACCTGGGTGGTGGTAAAAATTGATTACTACACCGCTGCCTCCCCAGTCTGGCATCTGAGCCTCGTGAAGGGGTTTGTCTGACAGTCTTTGAGCGGGAGCAGTTGGGGAGTTTATTTAAGACTTCCAGGATGCCTCGCTCTATAGACAACTCAAATGTTCTAAAAAAGTGATTCTCATTTCACACACCTGATACAGAGGTTGGATTCTGTCATTTGTAGTCCATCGCCTTTGAAGTCGCTGATACTGCATTTCCTGTATTCTGAATGATAGATGTGACCCACCGCATTCCAGGGACTGTTCACTGAAAACACATTCACTCTTGGTTATCTCTTAAAGTCATCTTTATGACTAAGCAGCAGAGTTATTGTATGAATGGGAAGAAACAGTCTGTGCTGATGATGACTTCATTTCAGCTGAAACTGGAAGCAAACTTTGGTAGTGCACTGTGCACTGAGGGTCTATTGATGTCCCGGTGGAAACTCATGGTTTTATTTATGCGAGCCTTGGTCTGGGAGACAGAAGCAGGAAAGTGGACCTTGTGTGACAGAAGGTAGCTGATGCATTTGGGCAGCACCCACCTCTCTCTGACTATCCAATGTCCCTCATGATCATTCTCAGTTTTCCATTGATAACGACATATTTTGTTCTTGGTCTTGCATGCCTGGAGTACGCCTGTCTCTGACATAGTTTTGATGGACCAAATCTGATCCTAACTAAGGACTGTGATATGCATCATAAAACACAACATTAACATTTATAAATCTACATTCATAATCTCGTTTTCCTGTCATGGAAAGAAATTGCAAAATCTGTGTTATCCGTTTACAACTATCGATTACACCGAGTTTCTGTTTATGACAGATCTTAGCCAAACAGGCCTATTAAATTTCACTCGTCACAAATTAATTCTAAAGCATATTGTTTATTATGGGAAGGTATTTTACCTGTTCTCACGATACCTAGCTAGCCCTGTGCATATTTCCTCATACAGTTTCTGTTGATGGAACACTGTGCATTGGAGATTTACTGGCAGGCCATTTTTCACCTCAACTTTTGTGAATACATAGCAGGAAGTGTATGGAAAAGGAGCTTCTCAAAGGTGCATGTGTGAGGCTTAATGCTTTATAATGCTCTGTACTTAATACTTAATGCTCTAAACTTAATGCTGCTGCACTGTTCGAGGTTCTGTATGTCAATGGAAATACTGTGGAAGCCTCTTCAGCTTTGCTGCCAGTTTTTTATCACAAAGACCCCCAGGAAGGGGTGGAGAGATGGAGCAGGAAGGCATTGCCAGAGCCGGCAGGGGACAAAGGCCCAGAGAGCAGAGGTGCAATAAATCCTGCTGATGAGCAGACAGAACGACAGCAGCCAGTGTGAGCTTGGTGGGGGGAGGGCTATATGTAAGGCGAAGATGCAGGAACATCTCTGAAGATGCAAAGAAACAAAAAAAAAAATAGCGTGAAATATAGAGGGGAAGGAGTAAGTCAGAAATGTTAAATATTAAGGAAGGGGTGTAGGAAGGTGCTTCTTTACATTTAGTACATTTCAATGCAAAGTAGACTTGGTATGTTTACTGAGACGCTAATTTATTAAAATAGATGGATTGATTTGCATATAAGGAAAAGGAATAAAGAGTTTAACATTAAATACAGTTTATTTATAGAATACAGCATCAAGTTTGCAAAAATAGTTCTATGAAACAAAATCTAAATGTCTTCGGTTTGATTTACAGTACAGTACAGAATCTCCAATACATTACATACCTATCAGAATGTTTAAAAAAGACAAGAGAAATGCAGAAAATTAAATACAGATAATTTCTGATAGAACTCTAATGTTACGCAAGCAACCTATTACCTAAAATCATGCACAGTTTATACAGTATAATTCTCATGCTAGCTAAAAGGTCCATTAAAAGGTCTAGCTAAAACTCACAGTGGCTTTTGAAAATTAACACGGGTAAAAATGTCTAGAAATTGCTGTCCCTGTCTTCAAAAGTAAAGAGAATAAGCCTGTCTACTTTATTAGCATAACAGTATATAGTGATGAGATGGAAAAGCATACTTTCAGTAACGCTTAACATGACAGAAAAGCAACTGGAGGGAAGAACTTTTAGAACTAGGGAAAAGCGTAATGTTCCTACTCTCTCAACACAGGCAAATTTATGTACAGTTTTTGGTTAATGATACCTTTGTGCAGGGTAAACATTGTCCAGTGTGCTTCCTACAAAAAGTCACATGCCAATTAATTTTAAAGATAGTGACCAACATGGATTGGTGTGGTGTTGCAAACAATCATAAAATAGTAGAACAAATGCAAATACTGCTAAATAAAGTAACGCCCCAAAATTCCAGCTCCAATTCCATGAACTCCCCCTCGGAGATATTAAAGTTTGCTGTGCTTGTACTTAATTACCAGTATGAGTGAAAATTAACTTTTGAAGTAGGATTGCTCCTGGATATCTGCACTAAGACGTATTTTAAATAACCCCATCAAACTATGTCAAATTAGGCTTAAGTGTTCCATGGAACAAAAACCCGACAGTTTCAAAGACGTGTGAAATTTAATTGAGAGAGAGGAAATGAAAATAAACAGGGTAAAATGCTTATTTTTAACTTCAAAACCCTACAGGAGGGACATCGTGATACATGACACAATTAAAGACAGGTTTCTGTTGTGTAAAGACAGGAATCTGCTGAACTACCTGCTTCTGTTTGCTTACTGATGTTTGACATTATTTTCAGGATTTCCACTGTGCTTGAGCAAAACTTACTCATTACTATCAAATGCCATCCATACTTCCTGGATGGCTCACATCATTACAAAACTGTCCACATAGAACAACCAATTAAACAGACAATACCAATGCCTTTTTTCAACATTGTTATTAATAATATTGACTATTAACCAATGTTCTGATTTGGTCCTAGTTTTGGTCACCTGTTTTCCATTTTGAAGATGATTATCATTAGTTATATTTTTAGCAGCTTAGCTCAATTCATCACATGCTGTTGTATACATGCCAAAAATAGGCAGTGCACTTCCACTCCAAAATCACGCTACATTATATAAAGTAAGCAGGGCAGCACCCCACCTAAATAATTCGAGTTGGAGATGGAAAGGCTGTCTTGGAAATTTTTGTACTAGTCAATCTATTCCAATCAAAGATGGGATGAATAGAGCATAAAGTGCTATCATGTCAGGCCTTTTTGTTTTAATTTGGTCCAAGGCTGAATGTCAGTCTGCTGAAAATTACTTTGAGATGGAATTAATTGTTTCATTCTGCTCTCTATGGATAGTGTCACTGAAGCACAGTGATGCCTCTTTCCTAGTCCTATGTCAGGGGAGTGAAAACTCTGCCCCATTCCCCAATTGCAGCAACCTTTACAAGCCCCTCCCGCCCCCTCTCCCTGCCCGAGAGGGAGTGCATCCTAGTCAGATTTGTCCTTCTTCTTCGGTGTGACTTTACTGGCCACCGCAGAGCCCACCACCCCCACACCTCCTGTCACCACGGAAACGCTTCCTTTGACCAGGCCCACACCTGCGGCTGGTACGCTGCACACTGCGGTCTTGGTCAGCTCAAAGCTCTTGCTGCCCACCCAGGCCACACCTCCCAAAGTTGCTCCCACAGCACCCTTGGTCAGGTTGAACAGGCCGCCCGTCACCCGCCAAACCATACCTCCTTCTGCCTTTGGGTGGTCCTTCTCTAAGTCTGTGGGACATGGGAATAGAAAGACAGCAAAGATTCACAAACTGGTGTGGGTGATGATTATTCTCTATTAAGGGTCCAAAGCACAAAGTGCTATGGAACCTTCTTGTTATTATTATTATTATTATTATTGTTATTATTATTATTATCCATCCATCCATTTTCCAAACCGCTTATCCTTACTGGGTCGTAGGGGGTTCGGAGCCTATCCCGGAAGCAATGGGCACGAGGCAGGATGGGGGGCCAGCCCATCGCAGGGCACACTCAGACACCATTCACTCACACATGCACACCTACGGGCAATTTAGTAACTCCAATTAGCCTCAGCATGTTTTTGGACTGTGG
>JAODJX010000412.1:0-10439 GCA_026776945.1 Isichthys henryi
GATGGACTGGCATCCCGTCCAGGGTGTACCTCAGCCTCGTGCCCTGCGATGGACTGGCATCCCGTCCAGGGTGTACCCCAGCCTCGTGCCCTGCGATGGACTGGCATCCCGTCCAGGGTGTACCTCAGCCTCGTGCCCTGCGATGGACTGGTATCCCAGGGTGTACCTCAGCTTCATGCCTGTGCTATTCTGTGACTCTAATTGGGAAATGCAGTTATAAGTTGTATGATTACATTGCCTATGTGTGTTTTAGTAGTAATACTATGAAAATATAATTATAAAAGCGGTAGTGGTTCAGAAAATAGACAGATGCCTCTGACTTGTAACGGTTGTTTTTTCTATGTGAAAGGAGGTATCCAATAGTCAGACTCATACTGCATAATTCATTTCTGTGTAATAACATTTCAGCAGTGGTGCCTAATATTATAACTATTACATCAAACCGTGAGTTAACCATCATTCTAATTTGCAAGGAACTTCCGTGGCTATCAGCATACCGTCCTTCTCCTACTCTATGAACCCGCACCATAACTCATTCTATAATCATCACTTTACCTTCTGTGTGAAGGCAGCAGCTGTTTCGTTAAGCGTCTAACAAGGCCTGACTGGAGTATCCCAGGGACTGAATTACGTATGGGATCACGCATGTGCGATTACATGACTTAGGCATTACCCAGTGCTAATTCTGTTTGGTGTGGCGTTGCAGACGCAAAAACCTATGCATTAACATGTTGCCAAAATGCAAGCAGATGGATATATATAATTCATATCTGAGTTAGTGGATAAAAATTTCATAATCTGAATACATGTCAAAATGAGAGAATATCCGCCATCATTCACAAGGGCTCCACCTTGTGGCCATAGTCATTTATTGCTAATAATTATCAAGCTTTAAAATGTATTGTTTGTTTCACTTAATTTATTTATAAATACTGGTGTCTCATCTATAGTTATTTTATAGCCTTGACATCGTTGCCAATATTCACGTAAACTCTGAGATGCATGAAGCATACAAACCTGTCATAATCACTAACTCACAAATGGGACTACTGTATACGCTATATGAAAACCATGCTCATATTGGCTTACGTGAGATAATGTGAACATGTTGCAGGTAGTGAATTATAAGACTCTCGACTAGTAAAATAAGACTTGATACAAAGACAGCTGTCATATTTGGCTGTCTGATGAAGAAAGATGACCCAGAAGTTATAATGAACACAAAGTCAGTTTGTCAGTATTTGTGAAAGCTGACTGGTTTACTGCACCTGGAGTTCTTGTTAAGAGGTAATAAGCAACTGAACTGAGCATAGGTGACATAGCTGTTGGTGGACAGCAGATTCCCGCTTGTCTGATGTAGCACAGTGAGTGACAGTTAATGAATTTATAATGTGACAGTAACTCCGCAGCAAGCCACAATGTTTTAAATGACAGGCAAATTTATTTTTTTATTCTTATCAACATGACAGAGATGTGATAGCATCATTTCTGAAAAGAAGACTAGCTTCCTCGCGAAAACGGAACCGTATTGTAACACACATTTTCTTCAAGGAAAGTATTTTTAAAATCCAAAGTATCAGAGCCAGGCATGAGAATTACTGTATGCAAAACGATGACCTCCAGCCTCGTCAGCACAGACATTGTTACGAGGGCTGGTGCGAATGTGTGAATCTTAACAATGCAGCGTGAGGTTTGAAGAACAAAATAGCTTGGTAGCAAACTCAGGCCAAATTTTTCTCAAGGACTGATAGCTTGCAGTTTGACTGAGCTGATTTATTCTCTATTCATTGACCAGACAGTATATGCTTCTATTAGCAACCCCCAACTTTTTAACTTTGGTCACTTTGCTTGGCAGGAAGTTTCTAATTGGTTCACTGAGCTGTATTCTTTGAAAGGTTGAATTCTGCCCAAAAATGCAGTATGGATTTCCGCACGTTCAGAGTACTGATGCATTCTTTTGTACTGTGCAAAGAAAAGTTTAGTGAGAGATGAGGGTCATACACCGGTCTACAAAGTTTTGCTTTCTCAAAATTGGAGAATTGTACAGTATTTGTTGTGCTGACGTCAAATATCTATTCAGAATTTGATGCATGGATTTTGAGTGACACACAATTAAACTTTATGCTATATGTATATTTACTGTGTATACAGTATGCATGGTGGAAGTGACTCATTTACAAGGTAGAAGTGTATGATGTTCTGCTATACTTGACCTCAGGAACATTCCCCTTAAGGGTCTGGCAGAAGTCAGCATACTGGAACTCAACTGGCCTTCATATTGTTTTTACATATCAGAGAGAGAGAGAGCTGGACTCAGCATGTCTCAACATGACCAAATACTGTATGTTACAGCCTAAATTCTGCCGAAACAGACTTATAGTACTTTAAATAAGAACATGTACTTTGGATGGTTCTTTGCACGTCTTGCTCTCCTTTGAGTCACACACACATATACTTACATACAGGTGATAGTGAAGCCTGGGGTGCGAGCACAGGTCGGTTCATACTTCTCTGCACATGTAGACACGCCCACGTGTCCATGTGCTGCTTTACACCATCGTGCGCCTCTGCATGGACAGTGTATGCACAAGTTCTTCCTCCTTGTTATCCATATTGGAACGACGTAGAAAGTAAGCAATGTGTGCACGATGTGTCACCCCTATAACGCATTGTGCACACGTGCAGAGTGTGCAGCTTGACTGGCGTTTCTGTGTCTGTATACACAACGTGGATGCACGAGTGTTACAGGTCTTATGGGTGTGCAGAGGAGTACGAACCAGTCTTTAGCCACTCCTGGAGCTAGAAGTTTAAGGATCCTGTTCAAGGGTCAAACAGCAGCACCAGCCTGCTGCCCCCAGAAATGTAACTAGTGACCTTCTGATCACAGGTAGAGAGCTCCATCTCACTGAGCCACACACTGCCCCCAAATGGTGAGAGTAAAGAAGGACAACCCGTCTCCGCTTTTGAAAATGTCAAGATGAGAACAGCTCTCTGGAAATGGTGTCTCATCCCACCTCTTAAATTTTTGTCCTTGCAATTGACTTATTTGATTATTGTCTTTCCGATCGCTCTATTGATTGATGACAGAGCACAGCCCGGCTACCCGCTTGCCTACCTCTCCTCATGTTCCCACCTGCATTTTTTGCCTTCAATATTCTCTCAGCCTCTGCATTTCCCTGCACTTATATGGGCATGAGATACAGCCCAAAACACTTCTAATCAAATCTTCACTTTCTTTTTCTGCACATTTTTCATTATCTGCTTCTTCCGTAAATTGTTGTATAATTAGTTTATTTCCCCATTTTTCATTCTCACTGTCTTTATTAGTCATTTTCTCATTCTGTACAATTTTCTTCTCACCCGCTCCTTGTCACTTTCTTTGCTGCTGTCTGTCAGCAGTTTTATTTCAGATGGGCATTGGGGGGGAGGGGGGGGGGAGGCTCGTCCCTCACCTCCCATTTTGCTCGTTCTGTCTGCTGCTTGCTCTGCTTGTATCACAGCCTAGGGCAGACCCGGGTAATAGCCACGTCCGGCCCGCAGAGATATTCTTACAGGGCTGTGCAATCATCAAAATAAAAGTAGGTCAAATTTCTTTGCATCAATAATACATATTTAAGTTTAAAGTGAAAATGCACTAGTTCTATTGATTTGTGCATGTATTATGAAAAAAGGAGGAAAGTAAAATGTAAGATATCTATTATTGTTCCTTTCATGTGACATAACAATGATCCTTAAACATTGGCTCCCGCTGACGTGAAGCTCAGATTTGTCTCACCACAGACAATTATACTTACATGATCTATGGCTTTATAGTTTTTTTGTCCACAGCGTCCAGATTATCTTCAATTTTATTATTCAAATCAGGTTTGTTTCTCTCCTGTAATGAGCTAATCTCAAGATGCCTTTATCTTTCTTTTGTTTCCTTTCACAGTCTAATCTTGACCGCAGCATGTTTGACTTGTTCCTATTCCCGTTCCTGGTATTTTCTCTCCTTATTGTCATGTCTCAGGTTTATTGACATTCCAGCTATGCAGTATGTTGGAAAACATGTCAAATATGTTCATGTGTTGTCTTTGTCACGGCACTGTCAGTTTGAGGGATGCTAGGATGACTTGAGACCTTTGGGGTAAAGGGATCTGAACCCCATTCCTGCCGGGTGTGTGAGGATTCTCCATATGCTACCTACAGTAGAGGTACTCCAGTTTATTCTCACAGACATGAGTTTCGTGTCTCTGAATTGCCC
Source organism: Isichthys henryi (assembly GCA_026776945.1). NCBI lineage: Eukaryota > Metazoa > Chordata > Actinopteri > Osteoglossiformes > Mormyridae > Isichthys > Isichthys henryi. The sequence continues at coordinate 4,244 of JAODJX010000412.1, forward strand.
ATGGTGTGTGTGAGTGTGCGTCCTGTGATCGGCTGGTATATCGTCCAGGGTGCTCCCTGTCCTGTCTGTGGAAGAAGCTCCAGGATTTACCACAAGCCTGCACTTGATAAGTGGCTCCAAGATGAATAAAAGTTTCCATTTCACGCTGCTAATTGTATTGTTTCTCTTTCCTTCTCATTCTGTTTACGTTTTCCCACAAAAAATACCTTAGTTACTTTTACCACATAATGACATTTAATGTACATTTGTGTCTTTCTACAGTGACCAGTCAGTTTAACTTTTTTTCCCACACTTTCCTGTCTCCCTTCCTTATCGTTCATTGGCCTGCTTCCCTGACTGGAACTGACAGTAAACAAATACATCACAACTTTTCTGTAGCTAATGTGACTAACTTTAAGAGGACTAACATTAATGGTATTAATTTTAGAGTTATGAGGCTTCAGTATTCTTAGGAGAATCTGCCTGATGTGTATGCAGGCAGCCCTGTGCATGCAGTGAATGGTGTCATTCAGCGAAATGATTTAGCTAGGAGCCTTCAATGACTTACAAAAGTTTAGCATAATAACAGAAAAAAATAATGCAATAAAGAGTGACTAGAATCAAAAGTATATAAGCGGTGGCTGCATTTCAGCTATCACCAAGTATCAGGCACAGGTGATTTTGAAATGATCTGTCTGGGTTTACAAACTGCTGGGGCAGTGGTGTCTTAATGGTAAGGAAGGTACCCTGAGCAAGGTACCACCCCCAAGCACTGCTCCCTGGCTGCTGAATTAGCTGCCCCCCACTATGTCACATATAGGTTAAATGCAGAGGACACATTTCATTGTTGTGGTGTGTCAACGATGACCACTGATCTCTAAACTCTCTACAGTCTAAATGAAGTGATTCATCTGTGACCATTTTTGGACTTTTTGCAGACATTGTGGTGAGCGTAAAATGTTTAGTGAAAATACATGTAGCTTAGCTAAATGTAATAAGGCACGTAGCAACAGCAGGAATATTAGCATATTTATTTGCATTGAAGAGTAATACTTGGGTGGTTAAGTTTTGTCTTGCCAGAAGACAAGCTCACAGCACAGTGTTTCGTAGAGCAAGGAAATCCCAGTAGTAGATAAACTCATACTGTAGATATACTCACAAGTCAAAGTCAAGACTGAAAAGTAATCAGCATAGAGTAAAGAAAAAATGGACATGAATAATCAAGTGAATTAAATGTGTATAACTTGGGAAAGCTTGGGATTTTCTATGAAGTACCTTCTCCGGAATTGCTGGCATGGAGGTAGGTCTCTGTAACTTGGAATGTTTGCGTACTTAACAATGCAAAGTTGCTCTGCATTACAGACCTGGTCATCAGACCATCTGGCTTGAGCTAACAGGAAAGGAGAGTAGCAGGCCAAGGAAGTGTCCTCCAACATGACTGCATAAGTAATACGTTTATCGCAGATTTGTCCTTAAGGGTTTTCTGTTCTTTTATATTAATAAATGAAAATGCAATGAATTTGCATAATTACAAATAAACTGCAGTATAATAAATTAAAATAAACCAAATCAATAGACACCTAAATATCCCTTTTCAGTCTTACATTATTTAAAATTTTATGCTCATCAGTAGTGAGGATGGATGGATGGAATATATTACCCACACTCAGTTAATACTTGCTTTCAGTCTTATCTATCAATCTCAGCAAATATAAAAGAAATTTGCTATTTCAGTAAATAAAAAATGATAAATAAAAGATCAAAATGATTGCTGTGGAGCACGCCAGTTAGCCACAACATGCTGTGAGCTGCTATGCAGTAGTAACCCACATAACAGTAATGTAGACTTCCCTGTTTTACAAAAAAATGGATCTCATGCAGCAATGAAGAACATGGTTAAGCCTTTCTTAGTGTCAGACGGCAGGAAAATCTCCCGACAGCACCCAGGCGCTCTCCTTGGAAAGGTCTGCACCATCTGGTGGCTTCACAGCAACACTGATGAGTCAGACTTGACTACTACTGCAGAGCAAGACTGCTGATATGCCCCAAGGGAACATTTCTGTATATCCCGATCCCTTTCATTACATATGCCAAGCACATCCCAACCAAGGAGAGAAGGTAAGCCTCCGCCTCAGCCGGATTCCAAACACCTATGGCTGTGGCAGGAGAGCAGGACAATCCTGAAAAGATGCAGACATCTTCTTTCAGTAATAACTGACAGGTCTTTAAAGGATGATTAAATGAAACCAAGAAAACATAAGGGAGTCCAACCCGAGGTAGGAAAGGCATTGAATGATCCTCGGCAGTTATTTTTGCTTTAGTTACAATAAGAGCTGGCAGTGAAGTGATACCTACCTTAAAGGATCTACCTGGATCTCTTGATCAGAGATGAAGTCTGTCCTACTCTCAAGTTCCCCATGGCAAAAGACCTCAGGTAAGTGTGGGCAAACTCAGAAGTCCTAGGCTGAGGGCAAGTTTCAGGGAAGGAAACTCTGCCTGCTGTTTGTGTCCGTACACAAAACAGCATTTTGCATTACTCAGCCTTCGTGGAGATGGTGGCTGAGGTGTTTGAAAATGTACTCTCTTCGGATTCTGCAGTTCTTCTGGGTGATTTCAATCTGATGAGGGCCTGCAGCACACACCTGAGCAATCCAGTGCTGAATGTGAAGCAGCAGGGATGAGAATTGGCACCTCCAAATCCAAGGCCAGAGGACTATCTTGGAAACGAGTGGATTACTGTGCATTTAGGACTTCCTGAGGATCCTATTCACAAGACGGAATGTGAGATTGACAGGAGGATTGGTTTGGTGGCTGCATTTATTTACTTATTTATTTATTTATTTTTGCTGTACTGAGGAGGTCCGTGATGGAGAAGCAGGAGCTAAACCAGCGGATGAGCTTTGGGGCTTTACTGGCCGATCTGTCTTGATCCTCACCTATGGTATTCAGCTGTGGCTAATCTCTGTAAGAGGTTTGCTGATACAAATAGTCTTGCTGATCTCACTCTCTTACAGGATGAGTTCAGATATCCAGAAGATCCTGGAAATATAACAGCTGCTGATTTGGATGGAGAGTAGTTATCTGAGGTGGTTTAGGCATCTCTTAGAGAAGTCATTTGGTTGGAGGAGATATTCTGAAAATATCCTACTGGATGGAGACCTCTAAGCCAAATCCAGGTCACACTATGGGGATACTATCAGCCAGCTGGCTTGGAATTGACAGAAGAAAGAATCTGTTCCCAAAGGTGCAAAGTTCAGGTTCATAAAGTAGTAGTATATATATAATCAAAAAGTACTTTGTATATAAAAGATTTTGTTTCAACCAACCAGTTGAGTACTCTGAGACTGTGACTATGTTCAACTGGTTGATTGAAGCAAAATCATGGTCTGGATTTGTACTTTCTCAACCTGATCTTTCCACCTATCTGTACCCTTGGAAAGACTACTTAGAGGTCTGGCGTAATCAGAAATGATCTTACAGCTGTTTGCCAGTGAAGATGGGAAAAAAGAACTGTGTCCAGAATATGTAAGTGCAGATGTGACAAATGTAGATGGCAACAGACAAGTCAATAGACAATACAAATGAGCACTGTTTTTACAAAGCAACACACTCAATGCAAGAAATGCCGAACTGCCATCATTCTCCCTTGTCCTAAAACAACTTTGCTGTCATTTTATTCTTTGACTTCCCACTTTCCGTAGCCTCTGCCCCTCCCCTTTAACTGATGTTCTTAAAGGGAGAGAATAAATTTCAAGCACATTAGAAAAGTGTAACAGTGCCACCTAGCTACTTGAAGAGTGATGGATCAGTATTTCTCAGAGATGAACAGATTGCACCAATGTTCATTTTCCAAATGAAAGTCTGATGTCATCCCTCAGACCTGTTGACAAATGGATGCTTGCATTCATGTAGATTAAATATTCCTTTGGCTTTACCCAACAGCTCCTGGATTTCTGTAGGTCACGCAAGATTTGATCACCAGAAAACAGTGCAGTTCATATTATGTCTAACAAAGTGTTCTTCAGATTCGTTTCAGTAACATCAACCATCCTGAGTGCAGCATGACATGACTAATTACATCTCTTTACGCTGAGAGATAAACTCTCATTTGTATCTAAATTACTGGTAAGGATATTAAGGATGTAGACTATGAGGTGCAGCAAAGAAAAGGTGCAGTCATGGCCAAAAAGCAATGCTTTGCAGCACCTACAGAGAACCCCCAGACATGTGATTATTTTATAAAGCCTGGGCAATCACAGTCACAGTGGCTTAGCCCACTGAGTCACACACTGCATAGCACATAAACTTTCTAAAAGTAGGATGGAGCCATCCATATATCCATTTTCCAAACCACTTATCCTACTGAGTCGAGGGGGGTCCGGAGCCTATCCCGGAAGCAACGGGCACGAGGCAGGGAACAACCCAAGATGGGGGGCCAGCCCATCACAGGGCACACTCACACACCATACACTCACACAGGTACACCTATGGGCAATTTAGCAACTCCAATTAGCCTCAGCATGTTTTTCGACTGTGAGGGGAAACCGGAGTACCCGGAGGAAACCCCACGACGACATGGGGAGAACAGGATGGAGCCCCCAGCACTCGATATTGCAAGCAACTGACTAGCCTACTCTGAGGTCTAGCACAGATCAACACAGTTCAACAAGTTTTACCTCATTCCTGGTCATACAGATTGAACAAAATGCCACTTACAGACCTGGACATGGTAGATAGGGCTCACCATCTGCCCAAGAGGAGAACATAAGCATTTGGTAAGAACTGAGAATAATATTAGATATGTAGCTAATTGAGAATTCTCATAACAATTTCAGCAGCATAATCTTACTGACAAAGCATAATACATGAATTATCACTACCTATCTGCAGTCAAAGTTCAAAAAATAGCTGGGGTTACTTATGGGGATAGCTAATTAATATTAGTGTATTCCCAATTTTTCCACCAGAAACACCAAATAATGGATCTAATCCAGGGTATGAATCTGTGACAGATGAAATTCTAGCAATGAAACTATCATCAGTGGGTGCATCTGATTTTTCTTAATTTTTGTTTTTTTTATTCACAGAAGGACTATGGACAAGGAAGAAGCGGACCTTACACCTCTGAAAGTACAATGTTAGAAGAGGCAGTCTTCGCCCAATTACCTCTCATATTTATCTCCTGCATTGACACTTTTTCTTCTAACAGCAGCCCCCATCAGTGGCTCAGTGAAAGGTACAAAGATTCACCCTACAGCATCTAAATTTCCAAGGCCCTGGCAAGGATTATATCTTTGCTAATTTGTATTCCAGATAAGAAGCATGGTTGTCAGGCTTGACCCTCTTTGTATCTGGCAGTGGAGGAGTGTGAGGAGAAACCACATACACTTCTCTAGCAACACTACAGCTCTGCTTACACTTGGTTGTAAAACACGTCTTGGCCAATTGGATCATAAGTAGACATCTGAGATATATCACCATTTACACCTGTGTCTACCATGGTCCTCCAAGGTGTCCAGCTGACTCCTTGTGTTCAGATTTTGTCGCGCACACATTTATTGTGACGTCCTTGTTGGGGACACATCCAGGATGCAATAGCGTTTACATTACAGAAGATACGGAGTTAAATGTGTCCCAAACCACCATGGCAATTGGTTTCGTTTGCACTAAAGCACATCTCATCTGATCACCCAAGACGCATTTTAAAGCCAAGTGCAAACAAGGCCTTAAAGGACAACGAGATCTGTATGTCAGGGCATTTGGCGTTTGAGTAGTGTACAGAACAAGGATTTTTTATTTTTTTCGATGTAATTTGATAAATTCATAGATTGTATATGGCCTTACTGCTGGGAGGGAGCACGCATTAAATTTCACTGCTGCATGAAGACCTTCCAACCAAAACAAGAAGTAAGGATGTGCCAGGATCAGTTTTTCCACATAGAAGGTGCTGGAATGGAAGGAGCATGTGGGCATGTGTGCACATCATGCAGCCTCCACACGAGGAGGCACAGCTGGGCTGTCAGGATGTTTTTTGACAAAAGCACAGAAGTGTTGACTGTTTTTTGTACAGGTGTAAGCAAATAACTGCCTGAAAAAGCAAATATAGGAACACAGGGACATCTTAAAAACAGATGCAAAAGTCCATCCATCCATTTTCCAAACCGCTTATCCTTACTGGGTTGCGGGGGGTCCGGAGCCTATCCCGGAAGCAATGGGC
>JAODJX010000413.1:0-10439 GCA_026776945.1 Isichthys henryi
GTCGTGGGGTTTCCTCCGGGTACTCCGGTTTCCCCCCACAGTCCAAAAACATGCTGAGGATAATTGGAGTTACTAAATTGCCCGTAGGTGTGCGTGTGTGAGTGAATGGTGTGTGAGTGTGCCCAGCGATGGGCTGGCCCCCCCATCCTGGGTTGTTCCCTGCCTCTTGCCCATAGCTTCCGGGATAGGCTCTGGACTCCCCGCGACCCAGTAAGGATAAGCGGCTTGGAAAATGGATGGATGGATAGTTTTACCATTAAAATTGCCCCCTACTGTACAAGTATCAACACAGGTAGTTTGGTATCTGCCCACTACATTGTTTTTAATAACACAGAGTAATATGGACAGGAGCAGTGAGAATGTAAAGTAAATCACAACCTGGCTTTCCCTCCAAAAATTATTTAAGTTATATTTAATTTATTTATATACTTTACATACTTCAGCCCCCAATGTTTATCTATAAGAGCTGCAATACATTTTGATAAGATCTATTCAAACTAGCTTGTGGAAGGACAGAATAACTGTTACTTCCTATCTGCTGGTTCCTCCTGCTGTAAGTACCATTAAAACGCTACGTGCTTCAGGAAGTCCGCTGTGTACCTCTGTGTTTATAATGGCCGCTTCTAAAATGTCAGGCGTCCTGCTGATGTGCTGGATTACTCTCTTTGTGAAGATAGGTAATTTGCATGACAACTTCTGGGTGAATTTTCTAGAATTTGTGACTTGTTTGATATGAATTATTAGACGTGCGTATTGCTTTAACTATAACAGCGATTTAATGTGTCCAAACTGTCTGCAGAATATCAGGAGAAAATCTGTAAGTGATACAATGCTACACCTGAATGCTTCTTTGTTCTCCTTTGGCACATATGCACACATATACACAGACGAGAGCAAAGCTTGGGGTTGGACTGCAGGGTCAGACATTTATCAGGCTGTAAATGACTCAAGGTAGTAAGTGCATGATGAGTGAGCATTTGGGGGGGGGGCGGCTAAGGGCCTTGCTCAAGGATTCAATGGACATGTGACTATTTGGCCAAAGACAGGACTTGATTGGGTGACCTCCTATCACAGACACTGAGGCCTGTCCTACTGAGCCATTGTGCCACTGGGACAATAATCTACTGTTATTTCTGTTACATTATTTCTTCTTATCAATCAGTTCACACTTAGCAACCCATAACATCATAAAAATGAAAAGTAGGAAGCTTTTTATCCACATACTCCATAACAATGCGGTTATGCAATCTGTAGTTTATGTCCATGTGATTGTTTTATTCATAGTGAAAGCTGAGTCAGCATTTGTGTTTCCAGTTTCTATATGTGCACCAAACACCCCACCTCCTGGGGATGAAATGTAAACTCAAAGTGTGCGGGAAGACATGAGGAAGTGAGACAAGGAATAAAAGTGGTTACATAGATGACATATGAACATATTTAACTGTTTGATGCAGGCGATGGCTGCCACAGAGCTGCAGTCTGTGATCCTGTCATGGTGGGGTCCTTATCTAAATGACATCTCTGTCAAACATGGGGGCACGTGGATGATTAGGGGGAGGGGAAAAGTCAAGGGGTGAGTCCCACTACTCATGTGTTTCCTCAGGCTTATAAAACATAGCAGGTCAGACACTTACGTCATTCAGTCCATCTACTCACTCACACCATGAAATGCCAAATTAAATCCTCAATTCAGTCCTTCAATTCTCTATACATGGATCTTTTCACCAACTAAAACCTCTTGAGTCATTTACTACCAGTAAATATCCAAGTTCATACATATATGTAGCACTTCAAACTGACTGCTTTATTATAACATCAGCTCTGTTTGTAGATATACTCAAAATACAAAAGGGGGATGGCATTCTACAAAACAGTAATAACCTACTGTATTAATGTAGACTTAGCCCTATTCTGAGTACATACAGGGAACTTAAGAATATTTGCTACCAAACAATCGGGCTAGTTTGGTAAAATAAAATGTAGTCTGACACAGATTTTTATTTAATGTTTTTTACGAACCGGTAGGGTAGTGTTCAGTTTTCTATTCTGAGCGCTGTTAATATGGTTTATAATATAGCTGATCTGTGCACAATGTGGAGCTCATCCAGAACACATATAATCGTGAACAGGAGAGTCCTTATCCTGAGCAGTTCTGTACGACACTGTACTTTACACAGATTCCTGCACTCAACTCCATCTCTGCTTGGTACCGTATGGCTTCTAATAATCAGCCCAAGAAAATCCACTTCCTTGGTCTAATGGTCGAAAGCTCATAGATTTTTTTTTAAGTAATGCTCCTTAATACACTTGCGACAAAGAAATCTGATAAGTTGAACAGCTGGGGCACAAGGTGGAGACAAGTGAGGAAGTAAACAGGCTGAAGGAAGCTGTGCAACATGCAGAGATAATTTACACTATATTGCCAAAAATATTGGGACCCCTGAATTCAATGATTTGGAGGGAGGGGTGTCCCAATACCTTTGGCAATATAGTGTGTATCTTTAAATAGAAGGTGACTAAACAGAATTTCTTAAAAAATGACACTTTCAGAACAGGAAGTCACAGCTGCACTACGGTGCCCCTGAAGCACAAAGCACATTAAGAAAGCACAAAAAAGGGAAAAATATTTCAGTATTTTCTATTCGTTGTGCGTTCTTGTGCTTTTTGCATCTCCAGTTTTGCTGTTCTCTTAATGTGTTTTACGCTTAAGGTTCATTGTGCCATACTCATGTTTTAAAGTTTTTGCCGGTGAATTTCCACATAACTATTATTAATTTACTTTCAAAAATGACGTCTGTATTTTGAAAGTTGAACGCTGCAGTGAAACCCGTCCAAATAAGCTGAAGGCTAAAAGAAGTTGCCCCATTGACCAGCTAAGACATTTTTAATTTAATAGTGACTGTAAATGAGGCCGTGCCTGTTGCAGTGCCTGACCTTAAAGTTTTATACAGGAAGTATGAGTGTGAGAGGTGTTTCTGTGTGGGTGTGTGGTTTGCCCGTACGTTTTAGCAGAGCCAGGCCTCAGCAGCATGCTTCACCTCAGCCCCCCTTCCAGAAACTTTTTACGATCACTTAGACCCCCGTGGGCTCAGCAACAGGCATGTTGCCTGCAGCTGACCCCTGAGCAGATTCTGTGTCTGATCCGCACATGTGGTGTCACTTCCTGTGGTTTCTGCTTCAACTGCAGAATGGTGGTACCATTTACAACAAATGTGTGAGGTTATATATATATATATAAATGTGAACATTCAGGTATAGCTGTATGCTCTAAATGGTTCTTTGTGGCACCATAACCACTGTAACCTCAATGAGCCATTACTTTGCATCCACTGCTGTGCTCTGGGTGGTGCCTCCAGGGTCGAAGAAAAACGTTGCTAAAATGAGGCGAAAATGCTTTAGTGCCATCTAGGGTGCCCAAGGCCTGGTTTGAGAAAATATGATGATGTAACCTTGTAATGGAGAGAAATGTATCTCTGATCGGTGCCTTTTGGGTGCCATTGACTTGGCTTCCAAATTCCCCAGAACTAGATCGAGTATCTGTAGGACGTGCTTGAGAAACAAGTCTGATCCATGGAGGTTCAGCCATCTTGCAGTAGCTGCTCTTCTTATATTTTTGCCCCTCCCCCGTTTATATATATATATATGCTACATTCAGAGATTGTGTGTGACACATGAAGGCTTGTGGCATCTAAAGTGTCCTGGAAGTATTCAGATTACTAGAAAAAGGTTTTTTATTCGTCCATCTATTTCCTTACTATTTCACCTGGTCAGGATCACACAGCAGCCTGGAGCCTATGCTAGGCAGCACAGGGCACAGGGCTGGGGTACACCCTGCGTGGGATGCCTGTCCACTGCAGGACACATACAGTCACCCACTCACATTCAACATGCACACAGACACACACAGTCACACACTCACATTCAACATGCACACAGACACGCACAGTCACACACTCACATTCAACATGCACACAGACACACACAGTCACACATTCAACATGCACACAGACACACACAGTCACACACTCACATTCAACATGCACACAGACACACACAGTCACACACACATTCAACATGCACACAGACACACACAGTCACACACTCACATTCAACATGCACACACACACACAGTCACACACTCACATTCAACATGCACACACATACAAGCTGGTCAGATGGCATCTGTGATCAGTAATTATCACATTAAGCTACAGTTTCTGAGATCAGGGACCTGATGTATAAAAACCGCATAAAAGTAAATTTGATGTGATAATGTGCCAGACATCTCACAAACCTATGTCACGCACACGGACATCTTCCTGATTCTGCAACACCAGACTAGTACAAAAGCTAATCCAATGAATGACCACGTACCAAGAAAATGAAAATTAATTCATGTTTGGCATTTTGGTGCTTTTAGAAGGCACGTTTTAGACGCTACTCAAGATCTGTGTTGATTTAGTGGCCAATGAGACGATTTAGATTTCCAAGAGATCTCCTAATACAGCAATGCATTTGGGCTGGCTTTGAAAGGGGGCCTGCTTGGTACCACATATCATCAGCTGCAAGTACTTAGTAGAGAATAGGATTTTAAGCAATAGGATCTTTTCAATGGGAATTGGCTGACTAGTCAGGTACCTCCCAATATCCTCTGAGCTGTCCTGTACCCTCCCTATGGGACAGTATACGATGTATGTCACCCCAAAGCGTAATATTTCATCAAAAATATAACACAACCGAAATAACTGGGTATTAAATTCAGTTGTCTCTGAGTCTGCTGCCATCTACTGCCAATGTGACAGATTGCGACCATTTCTGTTTTGTTACTGAAACCAGGGGACAAAATAACAAATTAAATGCTTTCACCTCAGGAATGACAACCTTTCTTTTCTTTCCCTTTTTCCTAAAATTTGCTTTAAAACTTAAAGCGACATTTCAAATTTCTGTATTTCCTGGTAACCGTTTCTCTATCACAATTTAATATTAGTAGTTTTACCACTAAAATTGCCCCCTACCGTACAAGTATCAACACAGGTAGTTTGGTATCTGCCCACTACATTGTTTTTAATAACACAGAGTGATATGGACAGGAGCAGTGAGAATGTAAAGTAAATCACAACCTGGCTTTCCCTCCAAAAATTATTAGGTTATATTTAATTTATTTATATACTTTACATAATTCAGCCCTCAATGTTTATCTATAAGAGCTGCAATACATTTTGATAAAATCTATTCAAACTAGCTTGTGGAAGGACAGAATAACTGATACTTCCTATCTGCTGGTTCCTCCTGCTGTAAGTACCATTAAAACGCTACGTGCTTCAGGAAGTCCGCTGTGTACCTCTGTGTTTATAATGGCCGCTTCTAAAATGTCAGGCGTCCTGCTGATGTGCTGGATTACTCTCTTTGTGAAGACAGGTAATGTGAATGACAACAGCCTCTAATTTAATTTCCTATCATTTTTGAGTGCTTTGATCTGAATTATTAGATATGAGACTTGCTATAATTGCTGTGGAACAGGGGCAGTTCTAGGGTCAGACGATATCATGGGCGCAAAAACATTTCCATACTTCATAATTTGCTGGTGGTCACTGTACAACCACGGCTTTGCTGTTAACGTGTATGACTGCTAACACTGCTGAGGTTCTTATTAAATACAATGGTAGCGTTTTACAATACACTTCCTTACTAACTTAGCAGTAACTCATTTACTACTCAAGTAAAAATCATGTACAATTATAGTAGCTACTTGAGGTAAATGATGTGTTATAATTCATTAATGATGAACAGACATGAATTCAGGATATCACTTTACTTGTTCCTTCATAGTTCACAAAGGTTTATAAAATTAACATATATAGTAACAAACATAGTAACTGCTTCAAATAAATGATCTGTAATGATTTATTAATGATGATTTTTTTTTGTGTGTTATTCTCTCAGTAATTCACAAAGGTTTATTTATAGATTAATTATTTCAGCAGCAGATCATATTATTAACATGAAAAGGACCACCCACCCATCCATCCATTTTCTGTAACTGTCCATCCTATTCAGGGTTATGGGGCTTCTCAGCATAGTTTTGGACTGTGTGGAGTATCCAGAGGAAACCCCACAATGATACAGCGAGAACAGCAAACTCCACACACAGGGAGCCATGGCAGAGACTCAAACCCTGGGCCAAGGAGTGTGAGGCAGCGGTGCTAATTACCCCACCCTACATAAAAATGAGCCTACAGGAAATGGTTAATTAACAAATACAGTAAAATCCCGTTATAGCGGCATATAACGGAATTTGGTCCCCAGGACCGCTTTTAGTTGTAGTTTTGTTCATTATAAGGAACATGCAGGCTCCACTCACAAGGCGTGTGTCGTGCTGGTGATAACCAGCGCAGATACGTAGTCGGGATTATTAATAGTATTGCATCTGATCAAGTGAAGTTGGATTACTACATGTACAATATAATAATCTATACCACAAGTGTGCCTGCTGGGGTGTGGCATGAGTAAATGGTGTCCTGTAGTTGTGTTCTGGGCGTACAGCAACTCTGGAAATAACAGACTTTGGATATAACTTTTGCCAGGTCCCTTGAAGACATATAACGGGATTTTATTGCATAACTAAATGAAATGAGTCAAGATGAAGCACAAAGGGAAGCGATTACTTACTGCCAGTCTGGGTAAAATGACGTCTTCTGAATGGATGCATTAACCTGATATAAAAGCAGACAGGATGCTTGCTTGTTCTCCCACTTACTTTGATTTCTGTCCACAGACCAAACACATCCATGTTTGGTGAATAGTTGTTCATCATTATAGATAAATCCATTATTTGCCATTTGCACACGTTTACTGGAATTCTACTCCTCACCCACTCCGTGTTGCTCCCCATAGCTTTTTTGTTTTTTTTGTTGGGGGGGCACAGTACAGTCAGCCAAAGCACCACACCCCTGGAGCTGGGGGTTAGGGGCCTGGCTCAACTGTACATAGACTTCTGACTGGTTTGCTGATGCAGGGGCTCAAACTAGCAATCTTCTCATCACTGGCACAGAGACGTAGCCCACTGAGCCATCCACTGCCACCTAGTAATGTATTGTGATAAATCATTTATTTCAAGCAGTTACTATATTTGTTACTCTGTTAATTCTATAAACCTTTGTGAACTACTGAAGGAACAAATCTTGAATAACACAAAACGTAATATACTGATATCATGTTTGTTCATCATTAACGAAATGCAACGCATCTTTTATCTCAAGTATCTACTACATTTCTTCATGATTTGTTCTTGAAGTTATTAAGGAGCCATATTGTACAGTGTTCCCAATAAAATTAAATTAAATTATATTGAAAACACATGAGATTCCTTATGGATGTTTTTGTTTTAACACAAAGATATTACTCTCAGGGGAAAATAACATATTTAGTGTTATAATGCAGTAAATAAATGTAGCTCTTTATTATGTTCAATCCATCTCCAGACTCCAGCCCTGCCGAGTTTCATGTCAATGGCTATTTCTTTCTTTCTCAATATGTGTTATGTATTTGAAATTCCTGTTATTGCATTCAGTACATTCTGTAATTGGTTAATCAGTTGGGGGTAAATTACATTAAAATGTGCTCCATTTCTCTCAAGACTCCAGCCCTGCAGAGTCTCCCGTTTATGGGTTAAAGGGAGCGTCTGTTCATCTCACAGTGGAGAGTCTTCAACATCTACAGATCAGAAGAATCACATGGAGAGTCAACTCTACAGAAATGCTGGAACACACAATGGATACTAATCATACACATTACTATTAAGATTATAAAAAGAAGACACAGTTTGACAGCAGAGACTTCTCTCTGCTCATTAAGAACCTAGATGAGACAGACCAGGGCACCTATACTGCTGTAATAACTAGAACAGATGGGGTTATATCTGAAAAAGCCAAGTACAGTTTGCATGTCCAAGGTAAGCAGGGATTTTGAGTGTGTTTATTAGTGTCTCTGCTGTGCTGTGAAACTGATCATAACCTGTATAGTGAAACATACATTGGTTCTGATTTGCAGATGCTGTTTCCAAACCAGTTATTCGGATGATGTCACTTTCATTAAGTTCTGTTGAAGGATTCTGCAATGTGTCAGTGAGCTGCTCTGTGAGAGACAGCTGGGTCTATTACACCTGTGACCAAACCCAGTGCTCACAGATAGAGCCCAAGTCCTGGCCAGATGTGAACATCACTGTCACTGTTTATAATGGAAGCATCATCTGCACAGGCAGTAACCGGGTCAGCAAGGAGACCCAGTCAGAACCACTGAGAGATGCATGTGAGTGTAAGATGGTGAATTTGATTATTACTTACATTAGGCAGAAGAGACATTTCAGGTCCAGAAAGTAAAAATCCAAACCAGGATTTTGTTTCAACCAACCAATCGAGTACAATATAACCCTGACTCTTTTTATGCTCAACTGGTTGGTTGAACCAAAATCCTGGTTTGGATTTTTATTTCCTGGACCTGAAATGTCTGCCTCTGACATTAGAAAACTGAAATATAGCTGCTACTTGCATTTCAAGCCTGTCCAGTGTTTGAAGCTGATGTTTGTTGTGCTGAAACATCTGAAAAACGGCACTTTTACATCTAAACTGCATTATAATCACCTTGGGCCACAATGTTTATTTTCTCTCTTGGTTTTGTGTTAATTTATACATTAATATAAAAAGGTTTCATATAGCTTGCAACGGGAAAACATTTAGTTTATAAGATATTTAGAGAGCAACGCAGAAATTATGTCTAGTAAGGTAACACGGCCTGGATTGATCTGCCATATTAAGTACCAGCACAGAAATTTTCGGTTTTTGTTCGGAGAAAAACTTGCCTATCTTTACCTGACAGTGTTGTGGATGAAAATGCAATTTTATAAATAAATGCTGATGATCATATAATGTTGCTTGCTTTCTGTGTGCTCAGTTAATGCAGTATTTTATTATCTTCTAGGTGGCCGAAACTCCGCTCTGCTACCCCCTAGTGGCCCCTCATCCTGTTTGCTGAAGATGCTGGTGTTCTCTGTGGGTCTGGTCATCATGGTATCGGCTGTCATTACTGTGCACCTCAAGGACAGGTTCTGCAGGTTAGTCCAAGTCATTGCAGTTTTCATAAAGATGTAGCACAGATTAGATTAAGTAGTCAGAATGCAGTAGGTTAGAGACTAAGTCGTTAAGCAGTAATGCAGATGCATTAGCACTGTGAGTGCTGATTAATGTGTGACTGCAGGTTAGGCCTCTGTCGTCATATGGTTGCCGGTTCAAATCCCATGATCAGCAGAACAGTTGCTTTACCCTTTTACCCTTGAGCAAGTCACTAAACCTGAAAATGGTCCAGGGGCGCAGAACAAACAGCTGACCCAGTACCGGAACCAAAACTGCGCTCTTACCTGTAAATTCATGTATGTATTAAAGGAGAGCAAGATGGGATTCTGAAGTACTTATGCAAATGGAAATGATTCTTCATTTGAATTAAGTTTGTGAAAATAACTTGTTAATTTCCATCAATTACAGTAATTATTGAAAAATAACATGCCAAAAAAAGAACATAGATTAATTTCAATCTAAGATGGGCAGAGTGGTGACTCTGAGGCTAGGGACCTGTGGCAACAACTGGAAGGTTGCTGGTTGAAATCCTGTGAATGCCTGGAGTGATTCTATTCTGGCTCCTTACCTCTCCAGCTCTATGATGCCTCTTGACACCTTCCTGTGCATAGAACTATTCGGATGCAACCGTCCATGGTAGCATTGTAAATATGGAAGCAGATGGAAAAATGTTACTTAGCCCAGTCAATTTAAAAATGCCCAATTGGAACTTTAGATAGGAGCACTGTTCAGTGCAAGTAATTTTTGTACCCTCAGAGTACTTCAAGCCTGAAATTCCACCTCAGCACAAAGCACTTAGCAGTGAACTTGGAGGTCAGACCATCCCGATGATACTGTGAGGAATCAGTATGTAATGAAACAAATGTTTTTCAAAGTCTATAATGTCTATCACTGCTTCACTCATCTATCAAAATCTATTTGAATCGAAATATTTTAAAAAATGCTTCTCACTTCAAATATTGATATATAATTTTGATCAATTAATCACAAAGCTCGTAATTAATATGATTTTTTTTGTCACTTGACAGCCCTAATTTGAATTAAAAGAACCAGAGTTATATAACAAAAACCACAGGATAATCTCATCCTGTGTCTTTCTCTCTTCTCTGTGCATTTTCCTGTCTTTCAGAAGAGAAGGAAAAGAGAAGACATTGGAAAAAATACAGATTCAGGAAATGGAGGCTTAATCATCCATCCATCCATCCATCCATTTTCCAAACCGCTTATCCTACTCGGTCGTGGGGGGTCTGGAGCCTATCCCGGAAGCAATGGGCATGAGGCAGGGAACAACCCAGGATGGGGGGCCAGCCC
>JAODJX010000414.1:0-10430 GCA_026776945.1 Isichthys henryi
GGTGGTGTGGGATACTGCAGAATTTGGTATAGATTTTATACTAAATAAACAGAGAGCCAGTATCACCGATACCAATATTTTTTACTTATAAAAATAGCTTTCATGTATGGGAGAGCAGTGTGTCGTCATTTATGAAGTGAATACATCATCAATATCCTAAATCTCAATGCGTTTTCATTATTACAAAATTATTTTGCAATTTTTGCTTTCTACTGTTAATTAATAATCGTGCTAATTGTGCATTATAAAACTCAGGACAGGTTTTAAGCAAAGTTTATAGAAGAACTTTACTGGAGAACAATGAATGTTATAAAACTTAAATTCTCTGTTCAATTTTTGTTCAGAAATAATATAAAATTACTCCATTTCATTACACTACAAGTTATACTAAGTTGGCACCATCTGGACTTTCATAGTTGTCAGATCACTGTACTGTTCACACTACAGAACTTGTAGTAATTGGGAGTCTTGAAGTCGCTGTGGTTTACATACTAGATGACTGATCAGGAGGAATTGCTCTGGTCTCCAAATTATATTTTGTTTGCGAGAACATGTGTGAATGACACCCAGAAATGTATGTGTGTTGAACAGTGCTTTTACTAGAATTTAATATCTTAACATTGGTAAATTGTTATGGATGCTAGCTTTACAGATGGCTTATTTTTATTATTTTTATAAGCTGGCTGTTTAATGTTTATCTATAAAGGCTTTAAAATAGACTGTAATTCGATTTTGTAGTTGATGGGTGAACTTATATTTAAACCATAAATTTGCACCTTTTAACTTGTCCAATTTTTTTCTTTTTTCCTTTCCTGTAACACATCATGCACAGGTGGACAGTGTTCTTTGCCACGTAAGTGCTTTGAATTTAATATTCTGCCATGTTTTTACTAATGTATCTGTTGCAAGTTTGTGCTCATTTGTCACTTTCAGCTCAGATGATTGCACTTGCAAGCCTAAAAAATGTAATAGCTACATGACGGCAAACAGAAATTCTCTCCCTCTGCTCAGCTTCATTCATCGTGTGATCGTGTGTCTATAAGATGATGAAGGAAAGAACACCGTCAACAGACTGTGTGGTTTTAATGTTTAGGTTGATGGCCACACTAATGAATTCAATTAAATTGAGAATATTTGTTTAAGGGGGCGGCATGGTGATGCAGTGGTTAGCACTGTTGCCTCGCACCTCTAGAACCCAGGTTCGAATCTCCGCCTGGACATGCTGAGACTAATTGGAGTTACTAAATTGCCCGTAGGTGTGCATGTGTGAGTGCATGGTGTGTGAGTGTGCCCTGCGATGGGCTGGACCCCCATCCTGGGCTGTTCCCTGCCTCGTGCCCATTGCTTCCGGGATAGGCTCCGGACCCCCCCAGTAGGATATGCGGTTTGGAAAATGGAAGGATGGATGGATGCTTATTATAGATGTTCAGCTATACAAAAGCACCTTGATGTGTTTAACATGGAAGATGCTCTTTAAAGCAATATTAAAACATTTGAAATCCATCCATCCATTTTTCAACCCACTTTGTACCCATATGGGTCTCACATACAAATGTTGGCTGGGATGTGTCACGCCCATGCAGGCGGGACCCACCAGGTGCGCAGCATTACAGCTAATTAGCAGACTTTCTAAAGAAACCGAAATGCCTCTGCACGTTGCAACGTATTGAGCCAAATGACTTTGAGCCAATTACTAGTCTTTTGTCTGCTCTTTTTCCCACGCCAAGTCTGTCTGCCTAGTGTGTTCTCCTTACCCGCTCCCCTTTCATTCCCCAGAACCGCTCCCGTACCTGACCTGCTTTCCCTGCCGAGACCTGCACGTCATGTCCCCACTTCCCTGTGTGGTCGTGTCCCGTGCTTCTTCTTAGGATGGATTCCCTGGCTACTGACCCTTGCTTTCTCTTATCGACCCTGCTTATTGGTGATCCCTGCCAGTGCCTTCGTCTCGATCTCTCCAATAAAGCGGGCTATTGCTCGCATTTCTGGATCCGTGATTTCCTGTCCGGGCAAGCACCACAATATGCTTTATAAAACATTTTGTACTTATTTTATACACACTTTAAAATTGAGAAAACTACTTGCCGCAGCTGTTTTCAATAAAAGATAGTGGTGTGTGGGGATCATGGCTCTACGCACAAGTGCGACATGGAAAGAGAGTGAGTCATTTTAAGAAGGATCGCCCGCATTATTCCTTGATTCTTGTTGTCAAAATGCTTAGGATGTTTTATTTTAAATACATTAGCCGAAAAAGAGTGACTTTAAAAAACGATGTGGTTAAAATGTCTTATTTGAAAGAAAAGGGCAACATGTGTCCCCGTTGTTGCCATTTTGAAATGTGTGTCTGCGTGAGTGCGCATGCGCAAGATTGGTGCCGTCTCGGGCAATCATTTCAGCTGCGTTGTTCAAACAGGCCGGTTGCACGTACCAGAGCTGCGCTGTTTGTCGAACCATTACTGAGGCTGATACACGGTTTTGGTTCTTCCTTAATTCTTATTGCATAAATGATTTACATCACATTCATACTAATTTAAAATAGCTCTAACAAAAGAGCTAAATGTGTCCTAAATACTAATCCGCTGCTAGTGCGATAAAACCCCCACTGCCTATCTGTACTATCAAGTTCTAAAAATGTTTTTAATGTATGTTGCTAAATATCATTCACTAGTTCCTACAGCTATTAAATTAATAAACTAACAAAATACAACTAAATTGTTTTTATTCCTTAAATGTTATTGTTTAAAAATTTATACTAATGTGTCATACATATATTCAAGTTATAGTGCTTTTTTCCTTAGATAAAGATAATAAATTTAGCTAAATGTAGCTAAACAATCCGGGGCTATTGTGTTAGAGATCGACTTTAAATTAGAAATAGATTGTGTTATACTATTTACAAATAAGCAAGATTAACATATAGAGCTAATGTGCATTCTGCACAGGTAACTGGAGGTAGATGTCAATGACTAGACTGGGACTGAGGAGGCAACAGGGACTTAAATACTAAAACTAATTAGAGACAACAAGCAATAGGTGTTGCTCGTCAGGGAGGAGACAGGAGGGTCAGCTGGACATGATGGGCAGGATGTTACATACAGAAGCGCATCCATAAATCTGAGCTAGTGAAACTTTTGGTGACACTTAAGGCCATGTTTTTAGTCATTTATAAACACATTCATAGTATATTATAATACACATTATAATCATGTTTATTATGCATCATTATTGTTTTCTGAAACTCTCAAGTTTAATGCACTATAGGAGGAACCTTTATAATGCAGTACAAAGCATTCTTAATGCTTATATCGACCATTAAATTGCATTTAATTATCTCTGTAATAACGTGGTGTGTAATCTCATATATTTTAGTGGCCAAAAAGTGGATTTTTCTGCACCTACTTCATGCAATTTTTGTCATGAGAGGTCAGGTGCAGACCGGGAAAGCAGGCGAAGGAGATACGAAGTGAGGTAAAAGGGGTTTAATATGGAAACACAGAGGGCGTACGAAACATAATCACCATAACAGCACATAATACTACAATGACAGAACTAGGGAAACAAATTCTGACGTGGACTTAAATACACCGAACTAAAGGAGACGACTTGAAACAGCTGGTCAACACTGGGAATCCACACAAGGCTAATGAGGGGGGCGTGGCACAGGAGGATCGGCACGATCGGGGTGTGACAATTTTTCCCTTTCAAATCAAAAGGCAGAGACGTGAAACATAGTAATTTAGGTGGATGTACGTCAAAAGTATCATACAAAATAAACAATTTAAAAATACATTTCTCTAGTTTTATTTGTTTTTATTTCAAAGTATAATTATATTGGATATAGCATGTGAGGTGGCAGAGCACAGACTGCTCTGAGTCAGTGTTCCAGGGCTGGGTTCCTGCACAAATTAAGTACTGATTATAACTAGCATCAGTGATCTCTCATTGTTAATGCTTTCATTTTTTCTTCAGATTTAAAAAAAAATACTGACTTGCTTTTCTCTTGCTATCTTGCCAAAGAGTATTATTCAAAGTACACATACTGCTTGAATCCCTTTTACTGACCTATGTATTTCTATCTTTGTTTTGTTTTTACTAAACATATACATATATGTTACAGCTTCCAAAGAATAGGGAACTAAGTTGGAGTATAATTTTAGTCACATGACCACCCTAATACAGTTATGCTTATTTAGTTTTGACTGAGCAACATATTTGTGGGCTCTGTCAATAAACTCTATCCACGTGGGTTCTCTACAAAGATTTTAAAAGTCATGACTTAGCTTTGATCACACATTCCCTTTCTCTTTCCCCTTTTACTTTATCTCTCCATGACCTCTAGCTATAAGGTTTTCATCATGCATGTGTGAAAAAAAAATTACAGAGTTGGAGACTTGTAGCTGTGCAATCGCTAAAGCTGCACTCAAGGCACCAGCAAAGGTCATGCATTAAATTAAGCCAAATAGGTCTGGCTTAGAGCACAGATAGCATTACAGTATATCTTGTTTTCAGAAGAAACTCCTCTAGAATCTCATTGTTTATAATTTCCTATTGGCTTTTTCAAATAGCATATCCTCTTTTAAAAAGACATCCAATCCAGACAGCATAAAGCATCATAGTAAGTGTCATTTAGAATCCAATCTGTGTGGTATGTATATTTATTTAATGTAGCTTTCATGATATAAATTTAGCTACATACTAGAGTGAGAATCTAGATCCTGTCACAGTTAGGGTACATATATACAGTACTATGTAAAAGGTTGGGCACCCCTCTGAGGTTGCATGATAATTTGTATGAGAAGATCACAGCAATATGCCATTTTTGTTATAGAGAAATGTAGACAAAGGGATGTTTATCAGACCAAAATTCTCAGTGTAGCATTATTGAGTTGTATGAAATTAAATAAAATGTAAAAAATAGAATGTGCAAAAGTTTGGGCACGAAATTAATTGCATTAATTTGAAGACCTGTAGTCATTCAATGCTGACAAGTTGCAGCACAAAATTGCTTTGATTAGCTCATTAGACCCTGAACTACAAAGACAGATGTAACCAATCATGAAAAAGGTTATTAAACATAGGCAATTGCTAGTTGGGCTTCTCCTTGGTTCTCTCTTAGAGAGTGGCAACATGGGAATCGCTTAAGAACGCTCTACTGACCTAAAAACTATGATAATTCATCATTATGAATTAGGAGAAGGGTACAAGAAATTATCACAAAAGTTTGGACTGTCTGTCTTCACAATCAGAAATGTAGTTGGGAAAAATGTGATACGCCACAAAAAATATCTGAAAGGCACAGGCGAAGGCTGGTTAGAATCGTCACAGACAAACCACAGACCACCTCCAGAGAGCTACAACAACATCTGGCTGCTGATGATGTCATTGTACATCATTCCTCAGTCCAGCACACTTTTCACCGGGAACAGCTCGGTGGAAGGTTGATGCACAAAAAGCCTTTTCTGGGTAGTCACCATAAGAAGAGTCACGTGAGGTATGCAAATGTGCATCTGTACAAGCCAAGGAATTCATGCAGAGGCACAAGTACAATGTTCTAGAATGGCCATCCCAGGATTTATTTTGAAGCAGGCTGTCCACACTCAGAAACCATCAAACCTGACTGAACTGGAGGCATTTTATAAGGAAGAATGGTCCAAAATACCACCAGCATTATTTCAGGGTCTTGTTAGTGGCTATAGGAGGCGTCTACAGGCTGTTTAAGTGAAAAGAGGCTCTACTAAATTATGTTGGGATTACTTCTTTGGAGCGCCCAAATTTCTGCACCTGTCTATTTTTGTTGAAGTGCTCATTATTGTGATGCCCGGCTCGTCCAATCCTCGTGTGTGCCACGCCCCCTGATTCCCCACGTGTGCTTCCCTGATCTTGCTCAGCTGCGTCCATTTATTTTCACCCAGTCTCGTCTACTTGAGTCTATGTCTTGCCTTAGTTCTTTGTCCGTCATTGATGTTAGTCAATGTTAGTGGATGTTTCCTGTTCCCCGTTTCCTGATTAAAATCCCCGTTTACCCCGACTTTGGCCTCCTTGCCTGCTTCCTGCCCGCTTGCCTGACCTAGCACCTTACCCGCTCACCGCAAACCCTGACAGAATGATGGACCTAATGAAAAAAGCATCTTCCATGACTGAGGAGGATTACCTCGGTCTCGTAGACCAGGTGCTATTTTGGATAGCCCAGCCTGGCATCCGGGAAGATCCCCGGACGATCTCGTGAGCCGGAGCTGGGATATCTTGGACCGGCTGTCTCTTGAGGAGGACGCGAACCTCTTCCGTGAGAATGAGAACTTCAGACAGCTGGCCACATGCAGGATGAAGCGGTGGGTCGCACCACGCGACGCAGGGACTATCCTCCCACCGTTCACCCTGTCGGACTTGGCACAGCCTCCCGCCATCGCCGGGAGCCATAGGAGGAGGAGGAGAAAGCCGGCAATCGCACGGAGGATTGTCCTGGGGGCTTGCGCGCTCGTCCCAGCTTCCCTCCCAGC
Organism: Isichthys henryi; assembly: GCA_026776945.1. NCBI lineage: Eukaryota > Metazoa > Chordata > Actinopteri > Osteoglossiformes > Mormyridae > Isichthys > Isichthys henryi. The sequence continues at coordinate 6,495 of JAODJX010000414.1, forward strand.
CGGTGAACAGGAGGACTCCCTGGCCGATCTTGACGTCACCAACGCTGCTAAGCTGCCTTCGCAGGCAGCTTCCCCCGTCCGGAGAACACGCCGGGCTGCCGAGGAGCTATCGCCTCCCCTCGAGCGGTACTCCTACCGTCCGGAGCGACTGGCTAACAAGGGGGCCAACACAGTGCGGGACACTATCCCGCGTGTGCCCCGGACTCTTAAAGGGGCCACGCCCGTCTCGCCTGCACGGGACCTGCCAGTCCCTCCGCCTGTGACTGTAACTCCTGTCCCTGACCCCACTCCAGCTCCTGTCCCTTCTGCCCCAGTCCCCCTGTCCAGGTCCCGGACAGTCTGACCATCGCTCCTCCCTCCTTGGAGGTGGAGGAGCTTGAATGGGACTCCTTGGGGACCCTCCTTGTGACCCCTCTGCCCTCGCCCCGACGAGCTCGACCCCGGCTGAGGGTCCCTATGTCTGTGTCCAAGTAGGGGAGAGGACACAGACGCAGGGCTGGAGTCCCTCCCGCCCTGCCCCCTGGCTCGCCCTCGCTCGCTTGTGCTGGGGCTCGGACGGTGCCTGCGGGTCCTGGACCCCGGGTCGGCTGTCGCCTGCGGGTCCCCTTCTGAAACCTCGTCGCCCTGCCTCGTTCCCACCTCCGACTCCTCATCGGTTGCCTGCGGGTTCCCCTGCTATGGCTCCTCCATCGCCTACGGGCCCCCCCACTCCGGCATGTCGCTGTGGCTGTGCCTTCCTTGCCTTCCCCGGTTTCCTTTCGACTCCCTCGGCACCTTCCCTGGTGCCCCCTCCGACTTCCTCCTCGTCCCCTCCGTCTGTCCCTCGCCCTGCCTCCTCAGCCCCTCCGAGATCCCCTCCAGCTCTGGCCTCCCGGTCGCCTGCAGCCCCTCCGGCTGCTGCCCGTCGCCCACCGTGGCTCCCTCAGGCTCCCCTTTATTCCCCCTCCTTCTCTCCCTGGTCTCCTGTCTCTGTCCTTCCTCTCTTTGTCCCTCGTCCCTTTGTTCCCCCCATCTCTGCTCCCCGTTCCCTGGTGTTCCTTCCATCCCGCCTGTTCCCTCCGTGTCTCCCTTCCTGGTCTGTCTGTCCGCATTCCCCGTCCTTTGTCAGGTCTTGTCATGGCTTCTGCCACTGTGCCAGTTTTGTCTTTCTGTTCTGTTCCCTGTACCTCGTTGATGGTTTTCTTCTTGTGTTCCAGGTCCCGTATCCCTCGTCCCGTCCATCACCTCCCCTGAGGCGCGCCCGGAGAGTGCGTTCTGTGATGCCCGGCTCGTCCGATCCTCGTGTGTGCCACGCCCCCTGATTACCCACGTGTGCTTCCCTGATCTTGCCCAGCTGTGTCCACTTATTTTCACCCAGTCTTGTCTATTTGAGTCCATGTCTTGCCTTAATTCTTTGTCCATCATTGACGTTAGTCAATGTTAGTGGATGTTTCCTGTTCCACGTTTCCCGATTAAAATCCCCGTTTACCCCAACTTTGGCCTCCTTGCTTGCTTCCTGCCCGCTTGCCTGCCCGTGCGCCTTACCCGCTCACCACAAACCCTGACAATTATATTGGTTTTGTTGATCCAATAAAAATGTTTCACCACTGAAATGTTGCTGTTTCTTTAAGGTACAAAATATGTTTAAATGAAGTTGCTGCCTCAAAAGCTTAACAAGTTATAAACTGATACAATGTCCAAACATTTATGTAGCTGTCATGCCCACAAGGGCGGGGACGAGCGCCAGTGAACAATGAACAGCCAATAGCGCCACTACCGCTACTATGTAAACCGACTTCGCCTGGAGGTCGGTGCAAAGTATTGTTGCCATCCTCAAATGAGCCTTACTAAGCAATTTCTCTGTCTTCTGTCTCCCTAATTTGTCACGCCTGCTGTCTCCTGCCTGTCCATCCAGCCTGCTCCTTCGACCCGCCTGCACCTGCCCTCCCTGCCCTGTCCTACCCCACTTCCTCACCGGACTCCACCTTCCCTTCCCATCGGAACCCCATCTTGTCAGTCTGCGTAGGATTAACTTCTCTGGTTCTTGACCCCTACCTGTTACTTGACCCCAATCTTGTATTCCCCTCCTGGTTTTGTTTTTCACCCGGGTATTTCAATAAACCTGCTTGCTTCCGCATTCCGGGGTCCGCCTCCTCCATTCTCACCGGGCATCACAGAATACTAAGCCTTGATTGAATGGACCCCGCGGAGACCCGGGACTTGCAGCAGCAGGTAGACCATCTCGCCACCTTGGTCACCCAGCTCCTTGAGAGACAAGCCGACCGAGCCCGACTCTCCACCTCGAGCATCTCCACCAGTGCTGGTAGCTATGCCGGAGAAGTATGATGGCAACCCAGACCACTGCCAGGCCTTCCTCATGCAATGTGGCCTTTACATTGAGGAACATTTCGATCGCTTTACCAAGGAGACGGCACATATTAGGTTCATCATTTCATTATTGACAGGTAGAGCCCATGATTGAGCCACTGCCCTATGGTCGGACGACAGTCCCCTTCTGGAGTTGGCTTGAGATTTCCAGGACGCCTTTAAGGAGATCTTTGATCACCCTGCTGTGGGACGTAGCCTGGGTGAATGTCTGGTGGACCTTCGTCAGGGAAACCGGACGGTGGCGGAGTTCTCCCTAGAGTTCTGAACAATCGCGGCCGGGCTACGCTGGCCAGAGGACTGCCTCTAAATCCTCTACCGACGAGTCCTTAACCCAGAGATTCAAGACGAACTCAAGTCCCAAGGCTCCGCACTCTCCTTTGAGGATTTCATTGGCCTGCCTGTCACCTTGGATATTAGCCTGCGTGAATGACATCGCCGTTGCTCTCGATCACTAGCACTCCCAGCTCCCGAACCAGTGCAGCTCGGAAGATCCCCACCCACCCCGACTCAGTAGAGACATCGCACCGTTCAAGGCTTGTGCCTGTACTGTGGCAAACCCAGACACACCCTCCGCTCCTGTTCGGTTCGTTCGTCTCGCTTCGAGCCATCATCTAAAGTAGGCCATTTGATATTTCTGGGGACATCACAGGTGCAGTTAACAGTACCAGTCGAGATTACTTTAGCAGGGGATTCACAATCGGTAAAGGCTCTAACTGATTCAGGAGCCGCAGGCAATTTCATAGAGCTGGCCTTAGCACAGAGATTGCGGATTCCGTTACAACCCCTCGCCAGTCCTATCTCAGTGTTGGGAGTCAATGGGGAACCCCTACACCAAGGAATGATTACCTAACGCATGTGTCCCATCACTCTGCGAGTAAGTGTACTTCATACTGAGAGTCTCACCTTTTTAATTCTTTCCAGAACTAAAGATCCTGTCATCCTGGGCCTCCCGTGGCTACAAGACCATGATCCCCGTATCTGCTGGTCCTCTGGTGAGCTCATATCCTGGTCTCCCCAATGCCATTCTCGTTGTTTTGCTGTGCTCTGTTGTGTCTCTTTAGTAGAAAGCCCAACCCCTGACGACCTTACCTCCATTCCCGAGGAGTACATGGATTTCCAGGATGTCTTCAGCAGCTCCCTGGCCTTCCAACTACCACCACATCGTGACTGGGATTGTGCGATTGATCTCATCGAGGGAGCCCCACTCCCGAAAGGGAGGCTCTATCCCTTATCCGTCACCGAGGAAGCGGCGATGGAGGAGTATGTTCATAAATCCCTCAAGCAAGGTGTAATCCGACCATCAACATTGCTCACCACCACTGGGTTCTTCTTCGTGAAGAAGAAGGATGGGGGATTACATCCCTGTATCGACATCCCTTAACGCCATCACAGTCAAGGGGAGAGAACCACTTCCCCGATACCCTCCGCTCTCGAGCAGCTGCAAAAGGCGACAATCTTTACTAAGCGCGATCTCCGCAGCGGGGGCGGCATTGTGGTGCAGTGGTTAGCACTGTTGCCTCACACCTCTGGGACCTGGGTTTGAGTCTCCACCTGGGTTACATGTGTGTG
>JAODJX010000415.1:0-10429 GCA_026776945.1 Isichthys henryi
CTATTACACACTCAGAACTTTTGAGCGTAATTTTCTCCTGTAAATCCTCTACTAGCCTTGTAGACCCAATTCCTACATATTTCAAAACAGTCAATTATTACTGCTGTGTCAAGTCCAAAATGTTTCCTAAATTCCACTGGCATTGTTTTCCTAAGCTCTTCTTGATCTGGCCAATAAATCAGATGCTACAATTTGATGAATAAGACATTGAGTGTGTTGGAGAAAATTTTTGATACAGTGCCAGTGGAAATGCCAAAAATATGAGCAATATACCGAAGAGGAAGATTCAGCTTCAATTTCATAAGCACTAAAATTAATTGTTGAAACTTCGTCAAAGCATTATCGTGCGTCTGTAGCAAAAAGTCAGAAATATGTTTGAACACACCCATTAAAACGTTGAAATTGGACAATCCAGTAAATAATTTTACTTTTTCTTCTTCACGTTGAAATGTCTCTTCACACAATTTTGAGCACATTATTTTTTCCATCCTTAGCTGAGTAATGTCACTTCCCATGACTGCAAGTAAAGACCCTTGCATGTATGTTTGTGCTGATGTGCCACATTCCTCATCTACAACAGGAATATTTACTTCTTCATTTTGCCCTCTTCATTCATGACGTCATGCAATGACAGTAATGCTTCTGATGCCTCTAGTTTTCTCCTTTTCTCTTGTCTTTCTTTTTTCCTCTTCCCCCTCTCATTCCCCACAGGTTTGGTGCATTTCAGCTTTCCATGGCCCAGGTTCAAGCTTGGTGCCAAGTCAATGTCACTCATCATAGAGTGGGAAGGGTTTTCCTGAAATGAAATAAATGCTTACTGAATAAGCTTCTACAGCCATATAAATGCAAAGTTGGCAGAAAAGGATTTAAACATAAAATAATATGAGCCTTATTAACCCGTCACCAGCTTGAGGTAAACCTTATAACTTCACTCGTTTTGCAGGAATTTACAACGAAGCAATTACTGCCTACTGATTAGTAAACTTTCTTACAGCAACATTTTCAAGAGGCAAGTGATTTTCCTGCGGTTGGATTAACAACATTATTAAATTAAAAGAAAATAATAATGTAATGAAATATGATGAAATGGTGTAACCTACCTTTAACGAAATGATCAGAGCATACACGAACGTATTGCGATGAATTAATATCTGCTCGGCTGATCCTTGACAGCCAAGTTTGTCGACAGATATCTTGTTTTTTCATCTTGATGACAAATTACCACCGGTAAACGTTAAAATTACACTTGGTCCCTTCCACCGGTGTTGCTACAACCAACAATAGCGCAGAAATGAACCATTTTCTCTCTATGTTCCCTGCCCTTTTAAACTGCACGCTGTACAAACGTATCACGAACCACTTCAATTACTCCAATATGGCCGACACGCTGTGTGCGCAGACTGTCGCGAGGTCATACGAAAACCATCTATAACGGGCATGCAGGTTCCGCCTACAAGGCGCGTGGCGTAAGGTGAGATCCAGTATAGTTCTGTTTGCTATGACGGACATGCAGGCTCCGCCTAGAAGGCGCGTGGCGTGCCGGTGATGTTACGCGCAGATACGTAGTCGGGATCATTAATAGTCACGCATCTGGTCAGGTGAAGTTTGATTACTACGTGTACAATATAATAAATAGTCTATACCACAAATGTGCCTGCTGGGGTGTGGCATGAGTAAATGGTGTGCTGTAGTTGTGTTCTGGGCATACAGCAACTCTGGATATAACGGACTGTTTTGCCAGGTCCCTTGAAGTGCGTTATAACGGGATTTTATTGTAAAATACAAACGAATGCATATTACAAAGGTGAAACATGAAATGCAATGACTGAAGTTGGGGGGAAAAAAACCGTTAAAATAATATGATCAGGAAGATATTTTTATATTTCGTTAGGTTACTGTCTACTTTGAAAGTTTATTACTAAAATAGCAAAGACAAGATATGGTTATTTGTGCAGAACATTTCACACGGATGCGATTGAAAGTATTTTACGGAGATCGAATAATACAGAATAACACTATACATTAAGAATGACAGGTGAACTCAACCTAGAAGGTTCTCTGTTGACTATGGGGATCGAACCAGGAACTTTCGCGGTGTAAAGCGACAGCATAAACCACTGTACCACCGTGCCACTATATTAGACACTTGTAACATTTACGTAACTTACGCATTTAGACTGTGTGCAATTTATTGCCAAGCCAACTCCCTGGCTGTATTTATGGCCACAGTATTGCCTTTTTTAGCGATTACATCTTTGTATTTTTCATACAGCTCCATCAGCAGCATTTGTTCTGCGGAGAAAAGAAACACCGCTCTGGTTTTACACGCTTTCTGATTCATTTGGTCGATCTATCGTTCATCCATTCATTTGGGCTTCTTAAATATCTCAGGTGTGCGCACTAAGTAAGACTATGCAAGTCTGCCTTGAATGAGCCTCGATTAGTTAAAGCTGAACTGTGTTCGTGGAATAACATGAGGCTAAGTTTAGAGCTGGTGCTTGGTTTTGTCTGACTTTTTTGGGAAAGTCTGCCTTTCTTTAGCTACTTTCATGGAACACCCCCCAGGATTGCTAATACAGAGCATGTTTTCCCGGGCTAGCAAGTGCTGGCAGCTGTGGTTATCAGAATAATTTTGTGAAAAAAAAATACAGTAAAAATGTAAACAACTTTATAAAACAGCCTGTCAATTTCACATACCAACACTGTAACATTTTACATAGTGAATTTGTAGATTCAACATCTTCTTTCTGTTAATTTAGCAGGGCCATGCTGCTGTTGTACCAGTTATTTCAGTATAATTTACATCTAATCGTTGCTTATTCTACACTGAAACCAAGTAAACTTTACATGTAGTTGGTAGTTGTTTTACATTGAAATCCAGTAAAATTGACAGATTTTTCTGTGAAGTTGTTTAGTCATGCCCGGCTCGTCTCATCCTCGTGTGTGCCACGACCCCTGATTATGCACGTGTGCTTCCCCAGTCATGCCCAGCTGTGCCCTGTTATTTTGTCCTGTCTTTGTCTATATCAGTCCACGTCTTGCCCTGTCCGATGTCCGTCATTGATGTTAGTTATGTCCTGTTCTTCTCGTAACCATCTCCCCATAAATAAATCCCCAGTTTTCCCCGTATTCTGCCTGCCTGCCTCGTCCTTCCCTGCCTCCTTTATGCCAGCCTGCCCGCCCGCACCTGTGACCCCTGACATGTTTATACTTGTACGGTATTTTTTACGGAATAATTCTGGTAACTACAGATGCCAGCTTTTTTCCATAAAAACAGCGGGATTTTTTTGTACAGTGCATGGTATAGAGGGCAGTGTGCTGTATAGGCCTAAACACTTAAGTCCATCACACTCCTCCCCTTCCATGTAATGTTTAAGAGCTGAATGGCCCTAGGGACAAAGGACCTTCTGAGCCTGTCTGTTCTGCATGACAGAGACAGGAGCCTATTACTGAACATGCTCTTCTGTTTGGAGAAAGTGGTGTGCAGAGGGTGACGGTCATTGTCCAATATTGAGAGCAGTCTACTCAGGGTCCTCTTGTCTGCAACTGATGTCAGTGACTCCAGCTCCATGCCCACCACAGAGCTAGCATTTCTCACCAGCCTGTCCAGTCGTCCAGCATTCCTCTTCCTAGTACTGCCTCCCCAACATACCACAGAATAGAAAAGCACACTGACCACAACAGACTGGTAGAACATAAGCAGGAGTGTGCTGCAGACATAGATGGACCCCAGCCTCCTAAGGAAATAGACCCTGCTCTTCCATTTCTTGTAAAGTGCATCAATATTGGCAGACCAGTCCAGTTTATTGGCAAGGTGGACCCACAGGTACTTGTATGTACTGACAGTCTCCACATTCACCCCGTCGATGGTGACAGACGGCAATGAAGGGGCAGACCTCCTGAAGTCTACTACCATTTCCTTCGTTTTGGTGATGTTCAGCTGCAGCAGCTTGGTTCTACACCATCCCACAAAGTCCTCCACAAGGCTCCTATACTCAGCCTCCTGCCCATCCTCGATACAGCCTACAATTGCAGTGTCATCAGAGAACTTCTGCATATGGCATGACTCAGAGTTGTACTTGAAGTCCGTGGTGTACAAGGTGAATAGTACAGGAGAGAGAACAGTTCCCTGTGGTGCCCCTATGCTGCTAACCACAGCCCCAGATGTGATGTCCCGCAGGAGGTGTTTCATCCCGTAGGGCACCCTAGATATTATCGAGAGGAGTGGCAGCGCACATCTTCTCAGGAACTGAGAAGGACGGCTGTGAGGGTTCTGAGGGCAGATAACGAGGCGTTTGTTAGACAAATCTGTGAGCAGGGGACATACCATCTGCGATCAGTGACCCATGTCCTGCTTACAGAGGAATTGAAGCATTACGCACATCTGAATCTGTTCCTTGGAGACTTGCAGTCAGGGCGAATGATGGAACGGTCCTTATGGATAACACTGCAGTTGTGACCCGCTGGGCCAGCTACTTTGAGCAGTTGTTTAAAGCTGACCTTCCGACTAGGATGTTGGACATCTCTGGGTCCACGGTTATCGAAGCTGACCCTCCGATCAGCTGTGAACCACCCAATCTCACTGAGATTGCACAGGTGGTGAATCAGATGGAGGTAGAGAAGGCCACAGATATCCAAGGTGAACTTCTCCAGCCTGGTGGTAAGACTGTCCTCCTGACATTGCAGGCAATCTTTGCTTCCATTTTGGAGTCAGGCATCACCCCAGCTGACTGGAAAATGGGACTTTCCCTATCTGGAAAGGGAAGGGTGATCGCCTGGATTGTGGCAACTACAAGGAGGACAATACTGCTTTCAGTGCTGGGTAAGGTCCTTGCTAGGGTCATCTTTAACAGGATCCGTGAACACTTGCTTGTCTGTCAGCAACTGGAGCAGTCTGGTTTTACGCCTTAAGTCGACCGTATCCTTGTACTGAGGGTTGTCATTGAGGACAAGCGCAAATATTGGCAGAGGTTCTTTGCAACCTTTGTCAATTTTCGTAAAGCGTTCAACTCAGTTGATTGAGACGCCCTGTAGGACTTCCTGAGACTTTGCGGGATCCCCCCAAAGTTGCTGAACATCATGGCCAGCCTATACACTGGTACTGTGAGTGCTGTGCAGAATGGAGGGAGAACCTCTGCGTTCTTCCCAGTTGTTTCTGGGTGTGTTCTTGCTCCTACTCTGTTCAATGCTTGTATGGACTGGGTGTTGGGCAGGGTCGTGGGGTCCAGCAGCTGTGGGGCACCCGCTGCTGAAGAAAGATTTACTGATCGTGACTTTGTTGACAATGCTGTGATCTTAGTGGCGTCAATGGAGGCTCTGATCGGGGATCTCCAGAGACTGAGGGAGGAGTGTCTGGGATTGTGGGTGTCCTGGATAAAGACCAAGATCCAGGCATGTAATTACTTCTTGGGCACAGCCATCAGTTGTGTGTCTGTCTGAGGGGAGAATGTCGACCTTGTCGAGAGATTTACCTATCTGGGCAGCAACATTCATGTCTCTGGTGACTCTTCCTATGAAGTCAGCAGACGGATTGGAAGAGCATGGGGGGTCATGAGGTTGCTGGAAAGGGGTGTGTGATACTCCCAATATCTTTGCAAGAGGACGAAGGTCCATGTCTTTAGAGTCCTGGTGCTCCCTGTCTCGCTGTATTGCTGTGAAACATGGACACTATCCAGTGACTTGAGACAAAGACTTTGGTACTGTGTCTCTTTGGAAAATACTTAGGTACCGCTGGTTTGACTTTTGTCGAATGAGCGGTTGTTAGAGGAGTCCCGAATGAGGCACATTACCTGCATTTTATGGGAGCATCAGTTATGGCAATACGGCCATGTGGTGCATTTCCCTGAGGGTGATCGGGCTCACAGGATCCTCATTGCTGAGGACCCAAGGGGCTGGACCAGGCCAAGGGGATGCTCACGTAACACCTGGCTGTGGCAGTTGGATGGCCATTTCCGAAGATTGGTACTGGACCGTGTATCTGCCTGGGGTATCGCTGGCAAAGATACCGAGGAGTTTTGCTGTGTTGTGGGTGCAGCAACGTGCTGCACCAGCATTTGCTCCCCAAGCTGATCTGACCTGATGGTAAAGAAACCAATCACAATCGAAAAGAAGAAGGAAATTATGCAGAAATATGAGAGTGGCGTTCATGTGACCGATCTCACTAATATGTACAGCATGTCGAAATCCACCATCTCGACAATCTTGCAAAGAATAGATTTGTATAAGGAAGCTAGTGCTGCTAAAGGTGTTACTCAAATTAGTAAGTCACAATCAACAGAGTTAGAGAAGGTAGAAAGGCTATTATTATTGTGGATAAATGAAAGGCAGATGCCAGGCTTATCTGAGCCTATAATTTGTGAAAAAGGTAGGGCTATAAATGCAGATCTCGTAAAGGATAAGCCATCAATGAGTGACAATGGTGACACATTTCGTGCCAGTAAGAGGTGGTTTCACAATTTTAAAGTGAGAACTGGGGTTCATAGCATAGCAAGGCATGGTGAAGCAGACAATAACCACCTTCCACTTCATCCTCCCTCTCTACCCTTCCTGCAAGCCAAAGATGTTAACTTGAATGGTGAGTACAGCATGAAATTGTTGTTTCTGATGGGCTAGGCACATTTTGCAAATTTTTGGTGAGTACACTAGGGAAATTATTGGTGTTTCTGGTAAATTACGCACATTATACAACCCTTTTCATTATGAATAGGTTAGGTAAGGGGCTCAGAACACATTAGGGGCATTTCCATTATTTCTTATGGGAAAAATATTCTTGACTTCCAACTAACTTGAGTTACGACCAGCCCTCACGAATGAATTTAGTTTTTGACTGCAATCACTGATTTTTATTAAATTTAGGTTATCCAAATGGCGACCTGAAAAATGTCCCCTAAAGTAAGGAAGTATCAGGTTTTACCACAGATTGGGGACATTTTGGTCCTTAAATGTGATCAATGCACCCCCCCCACACACACCACCATGAATTCTTCTACTCTCTGCATGTAGTTCAGATGCCTGACTTTCACGTATGTATGCAGTGAGGGCAATAGGATTGGCCTACTTAAAATTAAAGTTGGAGAAGTGTTGGTAAAGCCAGTGGTATAATATAAAATGGATTTCAGCAGGTGTGAACTTGCGATTGATATGTAATAAATTTGGGGATGTCACCAAAACCCTAAATCTGGGAAAATAGAGAGACTCCCCAGAATAAGTCAAAATTCCAGATAAGGAAACAATTAGCCTGAAAGTTTTAAAAAGCCACACTGAAGAATTGCAATTCAGAAATATGACCTCACCAAGCTACTCCTGAATACGGCGTTACCTAGAACATCATGTATGACCTGCACACCTGAAAGGTTAATTCTGCTTTAGAGCAATATCTACATAGTGCAAACGTATTTCCATACGAATCACTTTAGTCCTGAGTAACTGACCTTTCGGGGGGATAATCCAAGCTAATAGGTCACATATGCTGAGTGAAAAAGACAAGTCAGCAGAACAAAGGAATCATTTTTTTAGTTAAACTGTGGAATCGGATTTGATATTAAATCTGATTTTACTAATATTTTAGTATACTAATAGATAATTTTAACGTGCGCCATGCAGATCATGTTAGCACTGTAGAGTTGTGTGTTATAGCACCCTAGCATGCAGATATATGGTTGTGTTATGTGTAACTGTTAGTGTGTATCTGTACTGTACATAACTGTCATTGTTTGCTGTGTTGCATGTTGTTGTCAGGGTGTGTATCTCGGTTGTGCCAACATGTGGTGTTGCATGCAAATTTTCTACTCTGACCAAAAAGTCTGGAATGTTCCTCTGAAATTCTTTTTTACAATTAACTTCACATTTTTCAACCACTAACTGGCACTTCATTGGTCTGTTATTTCCTTTCTCACTCCATCCTTTGTTCATAAGGGGTGCTATCTTAATAGTTTATATTTCTGTCATGATTATTGTGGTTCTTTTGTTCTTCCCGTATTTGTCCTCGATTAGTCTTCCATGATTCACTCGGTAGTGAACTTTTTTCTAAGTTCCCTCAAGGCATAGTACAGGCATTTTTTCAAGGCAATTGGAAAAAAAAACAGAAAACCCATTATGTTAATAATAGAAAATGACTCCTTGTCTCATGATTTGAAAGTTATTGAGTATAAATCACAGAAAATACTTAAAAGGATAGATGAGATATAGGAAGAATGGCAATTAATTTTAGCAAACTTGACTGAATATTTATCAGTGTTCATTGTTGCTGAAGTAGCTTTACAGATTAATTGAAATCACTTTTCTGTGCAAGTTAGGAATTAACCAAAAGGCCTGCTTTTGATCAGACATCTCTGTTCTAGTCATAGTTTACCAGTATATGGTATCAAAGTGCTCCTTGTTTGGCCAAGCGGTTAAGACAGACTGGAATGGGGGCACTTTGTCTTTTGGAATCAATACAAGACCTCTTCCATTCTTGATTGCTGTTCACCCCTGAGTCCAAGTACACGTAACCCGCCATTTCCCAAAGGCACCTGTCAACCTTTGACCTTTTAGGTGGGGGGAGGTGCAAACCCTCCACTGTTGTCTCAGTAACCACTAGGGTGAAAGGTCACAGGCATTTAAGAGATGAATGGCTTTTCTGCTTAAAACATTGTTGTGTTCCCTGCTCTTTCTCTGCCCCGTCTTATAGGCTGCATATTATTTTCTGTGTTCATGCTCAGTCCCATTGTACACACAGCATTGCTTTTCAAGGAAGTTTGTCAAACAGTCCTGTTTAACCAACTCAGCCATAATTTAAACACCATCTGATAACCCCACTTACCTAATGTGTCAACTCACTCTCTTGTTAGTCCTATTTAAGCTAATTCTTTTCAGTGTTTTACTGCATATTTCCAATAAAACGGGAAGAGATTGCTTGTATAATATAAAATTTCTTTAGTGTTGAAAAATTTGGTTCAAGAAAACCGAGAAGGTGATACCACTCAAATGAAAAAAAAACAAGTAAGGAATCATCTCATAATGTACAACAATGAAATGACAAGTATTTTCCCCTCACTTTTAGTTGTCAAGTCCTTAGCGTGCAAATTTTATCAGGCTTTTGAAAACCTACGTCGAAAAACATTGAACGAGTTCAAATCCATTGTTAGTTTATGCCAAGGAGTTTTATCTCATTTGCTTTTAAATATAATGTAATTTCATTTGGATGAAAGTGTAAGCTAAGCACCAAAAATAATAGTAAGGAAAATAACAGCAAGATTATATTATACCCGAAGATACACCCTTATGGAGATGGATTTTATTACATCAAGGAAACGGTATGCCTACTGCCTTGTAATGGAGCAATGGCGGCGCCTACTGTACATCTCTGGAACTGATGATAGTACTGCCCGGACTGTGTATGGAAATGTATTGTGGGCGAATCATACCGCCTCCATGAAGCTTGTAACGTATTGTTCAGAGCATGCAGGCTAGTTTGATGGGTAACTGACAGATTTTAATGTATAAATAATTATCTGAATTACATTTATTTAAAAGATACTTGAAATGATTTAACTGACATTTATTAAAAATCATTTAAATGATAATTTTAAATAATCCTTTAAATCAGCGTTTCTCAAACTATGGGCCGCGGACCGGTGCCGGTCCGTGAGAGGGTTCCTGCCGGTCCGCGGAGCCTCGCTTCTGCACCAATCAAAATTCAGTCAGATCAGGTCAGATATAATAATAATTATTATAATAATAATTCTATCTATCTATAGTAATAATATCTATCTATCTATGTGGATAGATCACACTAGATTGTCAAAAGTATTGGGACACCTGCCTTTACACACATGAACTTTAATGACATCCGAGTCTTAATACATAGGCTTTAAGATGGAGTTGGCCTAGCCTTTGCAGCTATATCAAGTGTAGCGTTTCTGGGAAGGCTGTCCACATGGTTTAGGAGTGTGTTTATGGGAATTTTTCACCATTCTTCCAGGAGAGCATTTGTGAGGTGAAGCACTGATGTTGAATGAGAAAGCCTGGCTCGCAGTCTCCGCTCTAATTCATCCCAAAGGTGTTCTATAGGGTTGAGGTCAGGGCTCTGTTTAGGTCAGTCAAGTTCCTCCACCTGCGACTTGCTCATCCATTGGACCTTGGACCTTGCTTTGTGCACTGGTCCGCAGTCATGATGGAACAGGAAGGGTCCATCCCCAAACTGTTGGGAGCATGAAATTATCCAAAATGGCTTCAAATGCTGCAGTTTTAAGAGATTCTTTCACTGGAACTAAGGGGCCAAGCGCAACCCCTGAAAAACACCCGAAAGCGGTGCAGCATCAACACTATTTATGGTGGGGATGGTGCGCTGCTGACCTCAACTCGGGACGTTCTGGGTCGGTGGAAGGAATACTTCGAAGACCTCCTCAATCCCACCGACACGCCTTCCGATATGGAAGCAGAGTGTGGG
>JAODJX010000418.1:0-10401 GCA_026776945.1 Isichthys henryi
TGTACAACTGTGTATCATCTGCATAACAATGAAACCCAATACCATGATTTCTAATAATGTTACCAAGAGGTAACATGCATAATCAGATGAGCCTGTGCCCCACAAAGGATACATATATTTAAATAATAAAAAAAGAATTAAATAAGGAAGTTCCTGCCCACAGCTATCCTGCATGGCCCCCAAAAATAATAAATCAAAATAAACCAAAAAGTACTCATCCAGTATCCCCCCCAAGCAGTGTCTGCGTGCTCCTGGCTACTCCCAGTGCCTCCTCTCAGCCGCTTGATAAGTCCAGACCCGTGCTTCCTTCCCCTATTGCACTGTGTAGTGTCCTCCTGCTCAACGACATTGCCTCAGCCTCTACGCTGATGCCCCCGCGACTTCGTTAGCTCCATTGTTCCACATCCTCCGGCTCGAACCTGTCCTCCTATCCCTCAATGCTGTGAAAGAGCAGAAGGCAGCTCAGATTTCCCAGCCCTGCAGTTCAGTCTCAATATCTATGCCACATGCACTCAGTTGCGCTTAGCAACTTCCCTTTGAGCTGAATTGGGGACTCTGGGCATTCTGGCTGTCTCACTCTCCCCCTCCAGTGTCATCCATCTTGCCGGCCACCACTCAAGCCTCTCTCGCTGCTGTCCACAATGCTGACACAGGTACCAAATGCCACCGCTCCAGCGTGCCAACATCCAGTCTTCATGACTTGGAAACCTGGCGCCAGGTCCACTCACCTGCCAGTCCAGGGTTCTCACCCTCTGGAGTGAGCCGACCAACAAATAATATATAAAAATAGAGTCTCTGTCACCAGTTTCCCATCCACACAAGCACACCAAACAACACAGGCAGCCATCTTAAATACTCCAAGGCCCGCCCCTTCTCCTGTCCACCACCCTGCCCCAGCCAATCAAGCATGCTGCAAGGTCCCACATAGCTGTCCACGACACTGCCTGGGTAAAAACCAAAAAGCACACACGACCCACAAAAAAAACAAAAATAACATAAATGAATCCCCCCCTATCGTTGTGGGGACACGACATAGGGGTTAAGGGTGTCATGATTGAGATTAGGGTTTTCCCCATAGAAATTAATCGACGGTCCCCATTTAGTTATGAAGACCAACTTGTGTGTGTGTGTATATATTAGGGATGTACACTCAACTCACGATTGGATACGATTCACGATTCTGAGGTCACAATATAAACTTCTCACATTTTTTTAACAATGAACTGCAGACAAATTTATTTCAAAATATTCCTTTATCTCTCTAATCGTTTATGACCACCAAGATACAGTAAATGAAAGAAATACAAATTCACTTCAGTTTCATTCACGTGCTCTTTATTGCCTGCACATAAAATGAAACACACAAACTTCTTGGTCATTTCACATTAATTAAAACTTCCAGGATGTCACGTAGATGGAGGAGACGTGTTGCGCGAGTGCTCCGGTGAACTTCAAAATTGCCTGTTTTTTGTGTTGGTGGCAGTTGTGGACAGTTGATTATAGTTTGACTTAAAGTAGACGTTTCTGTATGGAACTGCTCCGAGACTGTTTGTTTTTGCACCTTTCCATGTAGCTGATGTAAAACTGTTAAGGGTTGAGTACCAAGTATCTTCCTGTACTAACACGTCAAAGCTGCTCTGCACCCTCACAGAGGCTTAAGGTATGATATCTGCAGAAAATCCATCCATTTTCAAACCGCTTATACTTCTGGGTCACGGGGGGTCCGTCACCTATCCTGGAACCTACGGGCACGAGGAAGGGAACAACCCAGGACAGGGGGCCAGCCTATCTCAGAGAACACTCACACACCATTCTCTCACACACGCACTCCTACAAGCAATTTAGTAACTCCAATTAGCCTCAGCATGTCTTTAGACTGTGGAGGGAAACCGGAGTACCTGGAGGAAACCCCACGATGACATGGGGAGAACATGTCTGCAGAAAATCTCCCTAGAAATGTTGATCACCAATTTAGGGCACTGACTTATTATTTAATTTAGGTTTACATTCATTCGGTTTACATTTACAGCATTTAATAGATGCTTTTATCCAAAATGATTTCTATTTCCTAACTACAGGGGACAGTCTTCCTGGAGTCACTTGGGGTTAAGGGCCTTGCTTAAGGATCCAATGGTGGTAGTGCTGGATATAGGTTTCAAACCCATTGCCTACTCAGCGGCGAGTATCCACTACCACTAGGCCACCACCACCATCTTTAGGTAAAACAACGGAGCAATAGACAATATTGTATTAATTACTAATTAATTGATTAATTTGGTCAGAAATGTGTTAGTAGGTAAGAAAGACATTTAGTAATACTTAATCTTGTACATTGGGTTTTAAGGTGCGTACTTCAGGATTTACTGATGTGTACATTGCTAATAAATGCATTAACACATGGTTACTTTGGATTAGTTCATTTATTAATATATGCTTATTTGTTGACCCGTATTGTAAAGTGTTACCACTTAGATGATGTGGGTTTTTTCGAACACCTTTTTTCATTGTTACCAGATATGAACAAGTACTCTCATATACAAGGTGGTGATTTGTCTAGATCCTAGACTGTTGTCTAGATCCAGTTTTAGATCGATCCTCTACTAACATTAGTATGATAAGCAAATCAGCTTCTTTCATTCAAGCTTTTCTTTCTGATTACGGGGTCTGTGAAATGTGGCGTAGTTTGCATCCGAATGACAGAGACTACTCCTTTTTTTTTGCATGTCCACCATACTTATTCAAGAATTGGTTACTTCTTCATTGATAATGTATTTCTTCCACTGGTCCAGTCGTGTGATTATCACAGTATTATTATTTCAGATCATGCCCAATTATTTTGACTCTAGACCTTCTTGGTCTTCAGTGTAAGAGCAGGCAGTGGTGCTTTAATTCAACTCTCCTGTCAGATGATAACTTTGTGAATTTTATTTAGACTGAAATAGCATTTTATCTCACTACAAATATGTCTCCAGACATATTTATTTTAACAGTATGGGATGCACTTAAAGCCTACCTTCGAGGTCAGATTATATCATACACCATACAATTAAAACAAAAATCTCATAAGGAGCGAACAGAACTATCTCAACAAATCAGAGAAATTGATCAGCTGTATACACAAACTCCAACTTCTGACCACTTTAAGAAATGACTGGACCTTAAGACTAAATTTGACCTGCTCACCACTCATTCGACTGAGTACTTCTAAAAAATAAAGCTATGTTTTATATACATGGTGACAAATCGGATAAACTGTTGGCTAATCTACTCAAGGGCCACAAAGCAAACCAGAATAATCCTAAAATTGCAATGATAAATTGGGTTATGACTTCGGACCATTCACAAATTAATGACACATTTAGGGACTTTTATCCCTTGCTTTATACTTCAGAGACCCATACTGACCATAATGCAATTACAGATTTCTTTAGTACTTGACATTCCTGAAATTTCATCATATATAGTGAGGAAATTGGAGAAGCCCATCTCCCAGGAGGAGGTGGCACTTGCCATTTCCATAATGCATTCTAGCAAGTGTCCAGGTCCTGACAGTTTTAAGAAGTTCTCTTCACTTTTATCCCCACTACTTTGTTCTGTGTTGACTGAATCCTTTAAACTAAGTTTTCTGCCCCGCTCATTCACTGAGGCTTGTATCATTCTAATTGCAAAAATAGGGAAGGATCCAACAGCGCCTCTTACAGACCTATTTCACTTCTAAGTGTAGATGCTAAAATCCTAGCTAAGGTCCTAGCCCAAAGACTTGAGGATGTTCTTCCTGTAATTATATCAAATGACCAATCAGGTTTTATTAAAAATAGACTTTCTTATTTTAATATACAACACCTATTTAATATTCTTTATATGGCCTCTGAGATGGTCCGTGAATGTGTAGTTTCTCTCGTGCAGAGAAAGCTTTTGACCGTATTGAATGGAACTACTATTTACTGTTCTTGACAAATTTGGTTTTGGTACAAATTTAATTTCATGGATCAAGTTATTATACACTCATCCCACTGCTTCAATTCCCACTAACTCCCAGATTTCAAAACCATTCAACTTATACTGCGGAACTCGTCAGGGGTGCCCATTGAGTCCTTTGCTGTTTGATTTGGCCATTGAACTGCTCACTATAGCTCTTCGGAGCTGTGAGGATATATCTAGTGTCTGGAGAAATAACACAGAGCACAGTCTCACTGTATGCTGATGACTTGTTACTCTTTGTCTCACATCCCCTTATTTCACGGCCCGCTGTTTTATCATTGCTCAGTAAGTCTGGTCACTTTTCAGGTTATAAACTAAATCTTCATAAGAGCGAGCTCATTCCTATCAGTAATGCAGCTTGGACTTTAGACCTATCCAATTTTTCTTTTAGAGCGGAGACTTTTAAATTTTCCTACTTTGGTATTTTCATCACAAAGAAATACAGAGTTTTAATTAAAGAGAACTTTATTGTCTTGTTAAACCAAATTAGGCAAACCTTTATACAGTGGTCACCTTTGTCCATATTTCTTGTGGGACGTATTCATTTAATTAAAATGACTATCCTACCTAAATTTCTATATCTTTTTCGAGCAATACCAATTTTTATTTCCCAGTATTTCTTCAATCAACTTGATTTGGTTATTTCATCCTACATATGGCAGGGCCAACACCCCTTCCTTAGTAAAGCCCACTTCCAGAAAACTAAGGCTATGGGTGGATTGGCTCTTCCGAATTTTTGTTTTTATTTCTGGGCTGCTAACCTGCATAATCTGGCCTATGGGTCATTCTTTTATGCCTTTGGCTGTCATCAAGGCCTTGACTGGGTGGAGATGGAAATACATTCTGGTGACAAGTTATAACTTCCTGTAGTGCTCGGTTTCTCACTCTTCCTTCGGTTAAATCTATCAGGAACCCAGTGGTTAAGCATTTAATAAGAATATGGTCTCAATTCAGGAAACACTTTGGTTTATATGCAGTTTTTCTCTGTTGAGCCCTATGGGCTCAAATCACCTTTTTAAGCCAGTTATTCAAGACTCTGTTTTGGTATGGTGCGGTTTAAAGATTTTTTTTATAGATAACAAACTGGCGTCATTTGAACAGTAAAAAGTTTGGTCTTCCCAAATCTAATTTTTTCAGGTACCTACACGCAAGGCATTATCTGCTCTCACAGTTCTCACATTCAGTTCAAGGTGATGCATAAAGCTCATCTATCAAAATCCAAACTATCTCGTATGTATCCTGAAGTTAGCCCTCACTGTGACAAATGCAAAATCAACAAAGCTTTGCTAATGCATATCCACACATTCTGGACAAAGGTTTTCCATACTCTCTCTTGCATTTTGAAAGTTGACTTGGAACCAGACCCTCTAATTGCACTGTTCCTGGAGTTGACATTAAATTAAATGTTGGGAAACGGAATGCACTGGCCTTTGCTTCCCTTCTTGCATGATGCGCCATTTTGGTTAGGTGGAGAGATGCTGCCTCGCCCACACATTCACAATGGTTGGCAGACATAATGTCTTGCTTAAAACTTGAGAAAATCAGACATTCGTTTAAATATTTCAACGGTAAATTCCTTGAAATATGGGGTCCTTTCTTGAATATGTTTCAAAATCTGTGAAAATACAGTTTTACCACTACTTTTATTCAGATATTGCTGATTTTTGTTTGGCTGAATTGGACTTACAGGTTATTGGCAGTGATGGGGGTGGGGGTTGTGTTTCATTTGCTTTTCTTTATATTGGTTGTTAGTTTCACTATGGTATCATTATAAATTGTACAAATTCACAATGCACATGTACATTATTTTTGGCGATGTCATGCAAATTTTTCAATAAAAAAGATTTTGATAAAAAAATAATCATCCACCTTTTGACATCCACAAAATTCACTTTTAATTTGTATTGAAACAGCTCCATTTCTCAATTAAAAGAATTAAACTCAATTAAACTAGTTTTTCTTTTTAAAATATTAATGTTCCATTTGGAGATAACACTTTATTTGCTTCTCCAGATGGACCGTGTATAGTTCCTTTAACCGGCAACTAGGAGGAGAACATGTTGTTAGTCCTGAGTCTCTAAAATTCATACTTTCTCTCAGTGGCAGACTTACCATATGGCAAGGGTAGGCAGCTGCCTAGGGCTTCCAAAATTCAGGGGCTAAATGAAGACGGGATTTCCAGAACTTACATTTCTGAATATAAGATGATTTAAATTATAGCAACATCTCTGTTATTTGCATTTTTAGTAACAGTTTTCAGGATAGACAAAGTTGCTCCCTTGTCCTAGCTGTAATGGTCTATTCCTTCTTTGAGACTTCGCGCTGTCCTGTTTCCTTTTCACATTGGGAACTAGCGGTACCAACACAAAGTAGCCTAACAAGAAGAAAACAGTACAAAGTTAAAAGACTAAAGTTATATCTTCTGTGTCTTTGATACTGTCCCACTAGACAAGAGTGGTAGACAAATTGTGAACAGACATGGGGGAACACAATTAAACAAACATATGCAAAAATGAAAGATTAGCCAGAGTAAGATATAAGCTATCCCAGGAATGATTAAACTTCTTAAATTTGGCTGTTTGATCCACTGGCACAATACCCCCCTCTCCCCAATCGGCACATTTTACTAACAGCACTCCCACCCTGACCCCGATCAGTAAGTGTTACTTCTGGCACCCTATATTTTCATCATCATATTATTGATGTTATATCATTTTTAATTCCCTTTTCATCTCCAAATAAAGCTCAAATGGCCCACTTATGCCCTCCTGTTACGATCGCTGGTGAGCGGGTACTGCGCACAGGCAGGCAGATGGCCTGACATGACTGGGCAAAAATAATCAGACACAGCTGGGCTAGATCGGAGAAGCACACATGGATAATCAGGGGTGTGGCACACATGAGGTTCGAACGAGCCGGGCATGACAGAACCCCCCCCCCAAAGGCGCGCTCTCTGGGCGCGCCTCAGGGGAGGCGACGGACGGGACGAAGGATACGGGACCTGGACAACAAGAACAGAACCATCAATGGGAAACAGGGAACAGGACCGAAACACAGAATAGGCACAGCGACAAGAAGTAGGACAGTACCTGACACAGGACGGGAAAGGCAGACAGACAAAGAAGGAAGGGAGACACTGAGGGAACAGGCGGAACAAAAGGGCCGGGAGTGAATGGAGGGGACACTGGGGGACGAGGAGCAGAAACGGGAGGAGCAAAGGGACGAGGAACAAACAGAGGAGGGACAGACATAAGAGACCAGGGGGAGAAGGTGGGGGAATAAAGGGGAACCCGAGGGAGCCCCAGCGGGCAGCGGGAAGCAGCCAGAGGGGCTGCAGGCGACCGGGAGGTCGGAGCAGGAGGGGACCACGGAGGGGCTGAGGAGGCAGGGCGAGGGACAGGTAAAGGGGACGAGGAGGAAGTCAAAGGGGGCATCAGGTAAGGGGACGAGGGAGCTGAAGGGGACACCGGTGAGGGCAAGGAGAGAGGGGGAGCTGCAGCAGGCAGAGACATCCCCCGACGCGCTGGAGTGGGGGGAACCGTAGGCGATCGAGGAGCCGCAGCAGGGGAACCCGCAGGCGACCGACAAGGAGTTAGAGGCGGGAGTGATGCAGGGCGACGAACCTTCAGAGGGGGACCCGCAGGCGACAGCCGACCCGGAGGGCCAGGACCTGCAGGTGCCGACCGAGCCCCAGCACAGGCGAGCGAGGGCGAGCCAGGGGGCAGGGTGGGAGGGACCCCAGCCCTCCGTCTATGTCCTCTCCCCTTCTTGGACACAGGCATTAGGACCCTTGGCAGGGGTCGAGCTCGCCAGGGCGAGGGCAGAGGAGTAGGTGAATCCCCCAGGGGTCCCATTCTAGCTCCTCTACCTCCAAGGAGGGAGGAGCGGTGGTGGGGTCATCTGGGACCTCCTCGGGGACTGGAGCCGGAGAGACTGGAGTGGGGTCAGGGGCAGGAGTCACAGGGGTTAAAGTCACAAGTGCGTGCTGAGGGAGCGCCCCGGGCGTGGGCATGGGAGCTGCAGGCAGAGGGAGCGCCCCTGGCGTGGGAGCTGCAGGCGGAGGCGGCAGCTCCGGCGTAGAAGCTGCAGGTGGAGGCGGCTACTCGGGCGCAGGAGCTGCAGGCGTAGGTGGCTGCTCGGGCTGCGGACATGCAGGCGGAGGCGGCTGCTCGAGCCGGGCGGCTGCAGCAGGCGGAGGCGAAGGGAGCACCTTATTGGCCTGTCGCTCCGGCCAGTAGGAGTACTGCTCGAGGGGTGGCGGTAGCTCCTCGGCGGTCCGGTGTGTTCCCCGGACGGGGGAAGCTGCCTGCGCGGGCATTTTAGCAGCGCAGGTGATGTCAGGATCGGCCGGAAAGTCCTCTCGCTCACCAGCTGGGAGGAAAGCGGGGACGAACGCGCACGCTCCCAGGACGATCGTCGGGGCGACCGCCGGCTTCTTCCTCCTCTTCTTCTTCCGTGTCACGGTTGCCGCGGGAGGCTGCTCCACGTCCGACGGGATGGACAGTTGGGGAACCTCTTCCGCGGCTCACGGTGTGTCCAGCCCCAACCTCTGCGCTGTCACACGCTGTATCAGTTGGTGGAGGTTGGCGCGCACCTCTCCCAGGCGGTGTCTGCCCTCAGGTGGAGACATCGCCAGCAGGAGGTCGCTGCTGCTGCTGGCTAACTCCAGCGCGACGGGGTCCTCCTGGACGTCGGGCTGGGTAAGCCAGTAGTATACTTCTTGCAGAAGACCGAGACGCTGGTCCTCAGTCTGCTACTGTGCCTCTTTGTTTGGGTCCGTCATTCTGTTACGATCGCTGGTGAGCGGGTACTGCGCACAGGCAAGCAGACGGGCAGGAAGCAGGAAAGGCAGGCAAAATAAGAGAAAACGGGGTTTTAATAGGGAGCAGGATCGAACAGGGATCAGGAAACATCTACTGACGCTAACAAACATCAATGACGGACAAAGAACTAAGGCAAGACACGGACTGAAATAGACAAGACTGGGCAAAAATAATCAGACACAGCTGGGCTAGATCGGGGAAGCACACGTGAATAATCAGGGGGCGTGGCACACATGAGGATCAGACGAGCCGGGCATGACACCTCCCACCTATGTCAGTCTAAGGCCTTTAGAGTTTACCCCTTCTTGCACTTTTATGTTGGATGTTAGAAATAAGTTCATATTGTGCTCAGCCATGTTGTGGAGGTAGATGGACCCTCATCATCTTCAGATGGGTAAACCAGACAATAAGCAGGTGCATATAAATAAGAGGTAACGTGGATGCCTGAAACCGCAAATAGTGAACTATCCAAAGACCCCATATATAACGTGATTTTTTGTACATACATTTGATAAAGTTATTAGATAAATTACGCACAATAACTAAGCAAAGTACATTGTACATTATTATACAGTACGGTACTCTCTGAATGAAAGAAATTCAGACATTTTAACCTAATTCTCAAGCGATGATAGGGCAATAAAAAATATCACGCATCAAGGGATAATGGAGAAATGAAAATACTTTTTATATATTTTTATAACATACAGTAGGCATTGCAATAGCCCGGCAACGAATGCAGTCAGCAAGAATGCTAGAGACTGGATGAGAGTTCTGCAAGGAGGGGTGGTCCAAGATAGATGAGTCATGTCCTGGGCACGAGTATACTGGCGGATTTCACAATGTTACAGCCTGCACTCACTTGACGCCCATTTTGAAATTTATGACTTGTTTATTTTTGGAATTTTCTAGTTTTTTAGACCACAGGAAACTAGATAAATGAAACCACAGCTACTGAAATCTCAGATACAAAGGTCCCAGTGTATTCAGCAATATCAGGTTAAATTCAATCACCTACAAAAGCAGTGTTGATTATCATAAAACTGGGGGACAAACATCTCCAAACTCCAGCCCCCATTTCCTTCCATCCAGCCAGCCATCTAGCCATCCATTCATAATGAATATTTATTGACCATTAGCCAAAATCTACAGTTACACAACTGTATCTAGCTCCTCCGGGGGAATTCCGAGGCGTTCTCAGGCCAGCTGGGAGACATAGTCCCTCCAGCATGTCCTGGGTCTTCCCCGGGGCCTTCTCCCAGTGGGACATGCCCGGAACACCTCACCAGGGAGGCGTCCAGGAGGCATCCTCATTTGGCTCCTCTCAATGTGGAGGAGCAGCGGCTCTACTCTGAGTCCTTCCCGAATAACTGAGCTCCTCCCCCTGTCTCTAAGGGAGAGCCCAGCCACCCTGCAGGGGAAACTCATTTTGGCCGCTTACACTTGCGATCTCATTCTTTCGGTCACTACCCACAGCTCATGACCATAGGTGAGGGTAGAAATGAAGGTAAATCGAGTAAATCGACTGGTAAATCGAGAGCTTTGCCTTTTGGCTCAGCTCCTTCTTTACCATGACAGACCGATGCAGCGTCCGCAT
>JAODJX010000419.1:0-10387 GCA_026776945.1 Isichthys henryi
TCTGTCTGGAGCTGTGATAACACTCTAATTTCCCCACTGTGGGATCAATAAAGTTCTATCTAATCTAATCTAATCTAGCTGTACATCTGTCATTGGATGCTCTCATTAATGCAAACATTTTTAATGCTCTGTTTATAAAATAATCACAATATTAAATCACAAATTAAAAAAATAAAACAAATTTGTACCAAGAAATTTTTGCCGAATCCAGAATCGAAAGAGAAATGTGACACTCAGGATGTAGATGAACACAAATTCGCAGATCTTTACAGGTCGTCCTGTGGTCAGAATTAGTTGCAGTTAATTGCAGTTTTTAATACAACAAAGAATTATTAATGAAATAAACAGCTTCCTGTTCCTCTAAAATCATTAAATACGTCTCTGAAGACACGCAGAACAAATTAAATATCAAAACCTCTCCATCACGGGAAGTGTCCTTTTTACAGCTGACACAGAATGTATTGCTATCTGTTTTGTATTGATTACTGTATATCAAAGTACATGACTTTATTAGTAAGGAGTAATTCAGGGATGACTTGATACTAGGAGTTACATTGCATTACTGTTTACTACACCCCCCTAAAAAATCAAGTTTATAAATATTCTACAAATATTTTACAGGTTTCAAAACATTTTACAATTCACTACTGTTAAGAGGTTTCCTTACCTTTGTCATTTTCTAGAATTACATTTAGATACAGGCAGCTTAACATTAGGTGAAGCACGAAGAAAATGCCCAAAAGGACTTTCTGAGCAAAATCTTAAAACAAATAAAAGATGTAAAACAACAGATTAAATAAACAGATCATAAAACAGGCCTCCATTAAATATGTTGTCTACATTTACGTTTTGCTATTATACACTATATTGACAAAAGTACTTGGAGCAACTGCTGCTTTAATACTGCACTGCTAAACATACTCTGAAATACTGCCCTATAATAAATGGTGTCCATCCTAATTGTCATCAAAAATATGATCGAGGAATATTGATGCATGTTCTAGCTATTTGCAATGGAAAGTTTAGCTCTGCCTGTGTATTTTGTGCAATATGGAGGAACTGGGACAGTTTGGTTTGTTGAAGAGCCTGAGCGAAACTGAAAACAAAATTAACAAAAAATAAGGAGTGGGTCGGAGCACTCATAAATCTACGAATGAAATATTGAATTAATTTAGTGTAGGATCTCTCATGCACACACACATACACACACGCACACTCAAGGCAACTCAAATAACAAGGCAAAGGAAGGCCAGCGTTCCAACTTGGCTCAGAGATTTAGAACCCTTTAGATTTAGAATAACCTGGCCTTGATTTAAGGGTCTGAGCTTACAGCAATAATAAGTTGTAAGTTTTAAGACAAAGAGGCCAGACTATTGACTATTAAATGTCAGGGGGGTTAATACTTTTGGCCTTGTCATTTTCAGTTTTCTTGTTAAAATTCAGCACATCAATAGAATATCTTAATCAAACTTTGTGGAGATTTTGTCTTTGTTCTTTTGAGAGCAATACAAGTATTAACAGTTTTTTTTGTTATGGTTTCCATGGAAATGTTAAGGGTTTTGTGTGATTTCATTAGGACGGAATTTTTAATTATGAATTATTTAATGCAGACCATAAGATTTGTAAACCTCCAGATGGCATGTTTGCTATCAAATTGACGGAGAAATTCTCATAAATCCGAATCTGATCATGGATTTTCACGTAGTTGCATGTATCTAAAGTTAAATACTTTTATTGAAATTAGGTATAAAGTTGCTTCATTAAATGGCTATAAATCCATCGGACTGATATAAAGGCCCCTAGACCAGGACTCCGGTCAGGTGTTCAAGATAATTCCAGACCATTGGTCCAAGTGTCGAATTCCCAATGATCAATATTCATGGACTTTAGACTTTAAATCACACACCTCGGATTCCTCTGGGGCTGAAGCAGAACCAAAAGACTGAAGATACCTGCGTATAAACCAGCTGCCGAAAAGAAAGGACGGAGAAGGAAGAAACCGCAAACTATGCAGAGAGTTGCTCCAGACCCGAGCTCTCTCTGTCATCGCATCACCTCCACAACAAGCTTCCAAAGACTCCATCCGCAACCACGTAAACTCCTTTTCATTCATTTGCTAATCTCATATTTCATCCTGCTCATTGATTTTATTGTCTAGTTCTGTTATTTTGTCTTTCTTTCATGTTAAGTGTAATGTCTGTCATGTGTTCGTTGTAGTGTTATGAATAAATGCATGCTTTTATACATTTTGAATCACCAGCTGAATGACTGGCTCATAATTGTCACTTCACTTGTGTGAAATCACTACTAAGATTCTGAAGTTCTGAGCTTATCCTAAAGTATTGTGAGACTCTCTCTACGGCTGTGAACAGAGTTTTGGTACAGTAATAAGCAATCAAGCAATCTTTAGTACACGATGACAAACTTAATGCCATTATGAACTTTTCTGGAAAGTCACTCCTGTCTGTTATGTTAACACCAGCCTATAAACCACTTCTGAAACAGAGCAGAGCAGTGAATTCATACATTAGAGTCTGGCCAGCAGGAGCAACTTCAGCACTTTAGGATTGTTTTCTTCACACAGAATAAAACATTTATAGAGCTGCAGCTTCCCATGACCTTCACATAAACATTCAAGAATATGCTGAGAAACTTGTTAACAGAGGTTCATACACTACCGAACACCTGAAATGCAGCCTTCAGATCCGACGACAAGGTTGCTCTCCACTCAAGAAGGGCTGATCTATCGTTCATCAAAAATATCAGAAAGACAAACAGCCAGGGAATCCAGGTCATCACCAGTTATAAAAGCTGGCTACAGATTGATGACAGTGACACTACACTTCTGGACAGGCTCAATAAAGTCTTTGCATGCTTTGAGGCACCAGAAATCACATTAGGGGTGAGACCTCATCGACTATCTCGGGAGCTCGTCTTTACTATCACCACAGCTGACATGCAAAAGACCCTGCCTAAGGTCAATCCAAGGGAAGTAGCATGACCTGAGAACATTCCCAGATGTGTGCTTAGTAACTGTGCTGATGAACTGATAGATGTTTTAACAAACATCTTTAATGTCTTCTTGAGCCAGGCCATAGTCCCTAAGTGCTTCAAAACCATTAGTCATTCCAGTAGCAAAGAAAACAGCTGCAACGTGCTTCAATGACTTCAGGCCTGTTGCACTGATGCCAGTCATAATGAAATGCTGAGAATGGCTCATTAATGGTCACTGCAAACCTTCCCATTTAATTGGATTCACTCCAGTTTGCTTATCATTATAACTAGTCTATAGAAGAGGCCGTATCTTACACACTCCATATAGTGCTGCCTCCCTTGGACAATAAAAATACATATGTCAAAACAGACGGACCCTCCTCTTCAGTACTCCAGCATAGGTCTTCCCAGGGAGAGTGAGGAGTGTGATCCCCCTAAAGTTGGAACACATCCTCCGGTCCCCTTTCTTAAAGATTGGGACCACCAGCCCAGTCTGCCAATCCAAAGGCACTGTCCATGTAATTTTGAAGAAGCATGTCAGCCAAGACAGCTCAATAACATCAAGAGCTTTCAAGAACTCACGGTCAATCTCATCCACCCCCAGATCCGTACCACCAAGCAGTTGTTTCACTACTGACCTCAGCCAGTCAAGACCTCTTCAGATTCTTCCAGCTCTACTTCCTCTGAGGAAGGTGTTTCAGTGGGATTTAGGAGATCGTCGAAACATTCCTTCCACTGCCTGACTATGTCCTCAGTTGAGCTCAGCAGCTCCCCAGGCCTGCTATAAAAAGCATTAGTGAAGCTCTGCTTCCCCTTCCTGAGTTGCCTGATGGTTTGCCAGAACCTTTGAAATCGACTGAAAGTCCTTCTCCATAGCCTCACCAAACTCCTCCCACACCCGAGTTTTTTATTCAGCAACCAGCAGAGCCACTTCCCACTTGGACTGCCAGTACCTGTCCTCTAATTGCACCATGTTGGTTTTGGAGAATCCAAAGAAGTTCCACATTACCAAAATCGAACTCCTCCATGTTATTCATACCACTATGCTGCCAGACAGGAATGTGTTGCATGTTAACAAAACACATTGTTTCATGTATTCTGAGATTTTTTTACACACAAACATATATACACAACTTCTCAATTTAAACAGTCATGATACTCTTCTGCTCTATGTGGGAGTAGTTCTGCTGCAACCACCCACAGGAAGTCTGCACGCACCATGTAGGGGGATGGGGGAAAACCTTCGGTAGCCTCATCCCAGATGAGTCAAATCTATCAGAGAGCTAATAGGGTAAGGCCTGTTGGGGATCGAGGATGGCGTGGTGCTGAGGTGTTGGCTCCCAGTTTGAGGTGGCACATCCGGATAGGCACGTCTTGTCTCTCCAGCAAGATGACCATCTTCTTCTGCTGTCAGGGGAGCTTCGTAAACTCTGCATTTTGGTGGCAGCACTCTCTGAAGTATCTAGACTGGGGAGTGGCCAGATCTTGGTAGGTGGGTATACGTACTTTTGGTCTGGTCGGTCTGATGGCTGCCATACTCAGGGAGTAGCTGTTGCTGTAGCGGAACGGTTCCTCCCGATGGTGTCATGAGGTGATACTCTGGTCATGGCTGACTTCAGTGCAACCACTGGTACTGACAGGGCTGGCTATGAGGATTGTGTCCGTCCCCATGGGTCTGGTGACCAGGGTGAAAGTGGCTCCATGTTCCTTGGCATTGTAGGCAATTTTTGTTTCGATTTGGGTGTCAGGCGTCATCCCAACTGAAAAATAGGACTTTTCCAGATAGTTCCTATCTGGAAAGAGCAGGGTTATTGCCTGGATTGTGGCAACTTCAGGGGGATAATACTGCTTTCAGTGCCAGGTAAAGTCCTTGGTAGAGTCGTCCTTAACAGGATCACTTACTTGCCTGGAGACTGGAGCAGATTGGTTTTACGCCTAAGAAGTTTACCATTGACCATATCCTGGCAATGAGGGTTATCATCAAGCTCAACCGCAAATATTGGCAGGTTCTTTGCAGCCTTGTCAATTTTCGTAAAGTGTTTGACTCAGTTAATTGAGGTGGCCTGTGGGTAATCCTGAGACTTCACCGGATCCGCCCAAAGTTGCTGGACATCAGGGCTGGCTTGTTCACTGGTACTGTGACTGCTGTGCAGAGTGGATGTTAGAGACCACTAGAGTTGATTCTGGGGTTCACCAGGGGTGTGTTCTTGCTCTTACTCTGTTCAATGCTTATATGGACTGGGTCTTGGGCAGGGTTGTGGGGTCCAGCAGCTGTAGGGTGTCTGTTGGTGAAGATTTATTGATCTTGACTTTGCCGACGATGCTGTGATCTTAGCAGAGTCAATGGAGGGTCTGATTGGGGCTCTCGAGAGACAGAGCCAGGAGTTGGAGTGTCTGGGATTGCAGGTGTCCTGGATCCAGGCCAAGATCCAGGCATTTAATGACTTCTTAGGCACAGTCCTCAGTAGTGTGTCTGTCTGTGGGGAGAATGTTGACCTTGTTGAGAGATTTATCTATGTCGACCACAACATTTATGTCTCTGGTGACTCATGGTGTTCTATGAAGTCAACAGACGGATTGGATGAGCATGGGTGATGAGTTTGCTGGAAAGTGGTGCTTTGCATGGTGTGTGTGGCATTCCCAATATCTTTGCAAGAGGACAAAGGTCCAAGAGTCCTGTTGCTGTCTTGCTGTATGGCTGTGAGACATGGACGCTATCCAGTAAGCAGGGGCTCAGACCGACTCCTTTCGGTACTGTTTCTCTTTGGAGAAGTCTTGGGTACTGCTGGTTTGATTTTGTGTCAAATGAGCGGTTGCTAGAGGAGTCCCGAATGAGGCACATTACGTGCAATGGGAGCGACTAGACCAGGTCAAGGGGATGCCCACATAACACATGTCTGCAGCAGATGGACGGCCATTTCTGGAGGGTGGAACTAAAATGTGTGTCTGTCTGGGGAATCGCTGGCTGGGATCCTGAGGAGTTTCGCCGTGTGGTGGGTGCGGCAACCCACTGCTTCAACACATGTTCCCCAACCTGACCTAACCTGAATATGATTTGTAAGTATAATTTATAAACATTACAGTCTTACAGAATACAGCTTTAAGTCTCAAATGTTTTGTTTCAGGATCTGATAACCCTATGAGCATCTTGATCAGTACTGAAGGAAAGCCCCTGAGTGACAGCATGGCTGTTATTGTTATGATGGATGGACACTAAATGATGATGGACAATGGAGAGACAGACATTTCTTTGTCCATTGGTGTTTGGTTGCCTCTGTATCATGTCTACAACACTGCATATCCTTATCAGCTAAACAAAACAATTTTATTTTTTGAGGAGTTTATTTTGAAGCTTGACATACTCCAACAACATCCAAAAACCACTGCACCACCATGCTGTCCCCCCACCCATTGTATGTCTCAATGAAAATGTTCAGTAAAAATTGGGGAGCAGGTGTGAAATTATTCAAATTTATTGAACAAACAGATACTCTGTTGCTTGTGTTATATTTTGTGTAAAATCCAGACCTAATCCATTAGCCTGTATGATAGCAGTTTATTCAACTACTGCTTCCAACAACACTGAAATTAGAGGGGTTTTTTTTTACTTAACTTGAAGACAAATAGAGGATTGTAGACCTTTAGATAATAATTTGTTTTTAGATAAGTATAAATTTATTTTGCTATTAAAAATGATTTTGCATGATGCCTTTTTGCATTGTAATACTCTATATACAGTAAAGGGAGGAAAATAGCATGAAAGCTAACAGTTAAACAGGTAATCAAACTGAATCCAGATCACTGTACATCATATATTATCATCACTTAAAGCTGAACTGTGCCGCACACAAAGAACTCTGATATATCCACTCTGACACTATGCACTGTTTGTACAGCTGTCTAAACAGGGAGAATCACCATCTGGACAGAAGGAAGGTATTTACTGATGGATCCTAGCACTGCATAAATACTTGTCCGGACACCAGCTTTTCAGTCTAACCTGGTCATCTACTTACACCCAAATTACATGCAATGTTTAAATTCGACATTACCTTATGTTTATTCAATTTGGTTAGCGGAACACACAACAAACTACTGTGTTGGTAAATCGTGGAAGCCATAAGCACTGTAGTGGCGGTGAAGAAAGGGACAGCTCAGTGGCCACAACATTTTTTAAAATAGAAGATATTGTGAACGAACAAGATAATGAGACACTGGTATGGTGGTACTTTTTGCAGTTTAAAGTCTGACATGTTTATTAAAAAATAAGGATACCCTGAATTTACACAGATTACTAAGTTTTGGGGGTCACGATACACCTCTCATAAATATTTTAGGCATACTACTGATGTGCTTACCAAATCGTGGGGGTAAGTAAAAGTCCATATAGTGCTGGAAAGCCAACGTTTGGACAATTTTTATGCCCATCATCTAAAGCCCTTGTGATTATTATGATGCGCCACATAATTGCAATGTGATATAATGCAGCCCTAGACTTTTCCAAGGGTTCACTCAGGATGCCCGACTCTCTGACACCCCAGAAGTTATGGTGTATAATGTTATTTGATTTATCATTCAGAGCTGTACTTTCCGACTGTTTTATATTGAGTCTGACTGAAATGCTAAGATTTAGCAAAGAAATGCAAACAATAGGACAGCTTATAGGACAATTATGAGGAGACGAGGCCAGGAGGCAGCAGGACGATGAGGAGAAAGGCTGACGTGAGGCTGTAAGGCAGCTCAGGGGAGAGATGGGAGGAGAGGAACAGCATAGGGGACATCTTGCTGAATAAATAAAGGGCTTATTATGCCTCATCATGGTGCCTCGAAAGAACCAGGAATAAGCAGCAAAATACAGACACTCCTCTACTTACGAACTTTCAGACATACGAACAAAGAGTCCAAATTGCATTCTTTAGGCTCCCGTTTCCTGTCCGCAACATCAAAGTTTATTCTGCGTGCCAATTCCGCCTGGTACGAATTCTGGCTGCTACTCTCGCTACTCTCGTAGCGTGCGTACTCCCAGCATCCCAGTTCTTTGTACTTGTGTATCAGTAAGATGTGCTCTCTTGAGATTAAAGTTTACTTCATTATTACTGCGAAATATTCTGGACAGTCAGAATTCAAATAATATTTTCATGGTGGCCCTAATCCCCTTCTGTAGTTTTAGGATAGGAAAACATGTACAGACGATCCTCTACTTACTAACGAGATACATTCCGAACGGCCGTTCGTAATTTTAAATGTTCGTAAGTGGTTATTCAACATCATTTTCAGGGTACTCAAATCTACATGCATAAGTATTTGTCATGCCCTGCTTGTGCTGATCCTCCAGTGTGCCACGCCCCCCTCGCTACCTCGTGTGGAATCTCCGTGTCATCAGCTGTTGTTTAGTCATGTTAAGTATTCTTACGCATTTAAGTCCGTGTTAGAGTATGTTTCCCGAGTATGATCATTCTGTCACGCATTCGGCGCGGGGAAGCAGCACAGGAGCCGGCGAAACACAGGGTTTATTTCGGGGAAACACACTCAGGAACATGAAAACGACGTCAAGACTCTCACATGGACTTAAATACACAAAACTAATTAACAGAACTAGAAACAGGATTCCACACGAGGTAGCGAGGGGGACATGGCTCACAGGAGGATCGGCACAAGCAGGAAATGACACATACAGTACTGTGCGTGCTTAAGCATGTAGATATGAGTGCCCTTAAAATGATGCTGAATAACGGCTTACGAACATTTCAAATTATGAACGGCCATTTGGAACGTAACTCATTCATGAGTAGAGGAGCGTCTGTACCAGGAAAACATTTATTATGATAAACATTAATCAACTGAAGTGTTTATGCACAATACAGGTCAATTTGTATACTTTTAAGAATGAGGAAAAGAGGGAATCTTGAAAATACTTAAATTTTGCTCAAAAATAATTATAAAATGTATTTTTGAATAAGCATCATTCTAAGCATCATTTTAAACTACACATAAAATTGAACTCTGAGAATGGATTTTAATTGCACACTGGTGACTCATGTAAGTTATCAGTGACAAACAGCCTGAATATGGTTCAGTACAAAATTTCATACTTACAGTAAAATCCCTCCAAGCGCGTTTCTTCACGATACAATAAATAATCTTTGATAATTATGCAGGCACACATTCCCAAAGCAGCTACTGCAATCGGAATTGAATATTCTGAAAAGAAACAGATTACATTAGTCTGTGGTGTATAATTATCCATACTTGTGTCACATCCTATCACTAATATGAATATAAAATGTAACATCATAGACAGATAGATAGACTTTATTGCCATTTGCACAGGTATCTGACATATTTACAATACACATTAAAATTAAGATGAGTGTAATGCCAAAAGAAGTATATAACAAATTCCACTGGAATATTTGTGCATAGTTCACATAGTTAGCTTTCAAGATAGAATAGAAAATGTAAAATGTATAATAAAATGTAAAATAATTCCACACTAAAAAAACTCCTTTGGCTCACTTTATAAAGTTGCATTTCACACATTCCCAGTCACGTACAAAATGTGTATTGTGTATTCAGCTCACATTATGTTTACAACAGTATTAGAGAATACAAAAACTTAATGAATGCTGAATACTTTTAAAACACATCTTCTTAAGCCTACATTAGTCTAATTCATAAAGCAGCAAAACTGTCCCTGACTGAACATTATGCTTTTTTTCTGCCCGCATTACTTCCTTTCTTAATGTCTGTGCGGTGGCTTAACAATTACAGCACGTTAGTAAACAGGACAGCAACGTCTGGCTCTGTGCATTTGGCTTCTGGTAAGATCATCATTATCAATCCAACAAAGTAAAAGATGGCAAAGCCTTTATTTGTGGAGTGCCAGCTGTTATTACCAGCTTGAAAAAAAACTGTGCCCCAAGAGATTAAGAATTATGAAATATTATTCCAAGGGCAAATCCTTGGGCATAGAGCAGTAAATGGGATGAGCACAAATGGAATTACATGTAGTACAAAACAAAGTTCAAAGACAGTGAAAACAAGTAAATATGGTACAAACAAACTGAAAAGGACACAGTACTAAAATAAAATATCCTGAAAACCAGGATACTGGAAATAAGGAAAAAGAATATTAAGAAAATGAGTAAATATTATTATTATAAATATAAATATATCATATATTATATATCATATAAATATTATATGAGCCAAAACATTATGGCTACTCTCACGCAACACGAATAATGTTGACTATCTGGTGAAAATGGCAATGTCAAGGGATATCCATCCATCCATTTTCCAAACCGCTTATCCTACTGGGTCGGGGGGGTCCGGAGCCTATCCCGGAAGCAATGGGCACGAGGCAGGGAACAACCCAGGATGGGGGGCCAGC